>JAAGKR010002799.1:0-85959 GCA_011419295.1 Clarias macrocephalus
TTCAAACCCTATAATTCAAATCTTGAGTGTAAATCATAGTATTTGCAGCAATTTTCATTGGAAATTTAAGTCAAAGTTAGGGATTCTTTTTTAAACTACATAATGAGCTATTACTGTAGATATTATTTCTGATTCTGTGCTTGTTTTATTTAAAGATTTATTTGAAAGTGGAGATGAGGAAGACCACCAGACGCTCACCTATGAAGATCTCCTGAGCTTCTCCTACCAAGTGGCCAAGGGAATGGAGTTCCTTTCCTCTAAAAACGTAAGCTGCAGTTTGCTTTTATTTCTGCTTTGGGAACGATATAAAAGATCGAACTGAACTCTTAAGACGCTTTGCATTTGTCGGATCATTAAGACAGGTCTCAGACACATTGTCGCTTTATTCTGTATTGAATTTCTTAAAGCATTTCAATCGCTTTCTCCATTTTAACTTAAGCTTCTAAATCAACTGATTTCTTCTAGCTCAGCGGAACTCATCCGTAAGTCAGGATTTAAAAAAACAAATTACTGGCACATAGGTTTTGTTCCTGTTTTCAGATCTCACACCAGCACCCATCACCCATCACACACAGTTAATATTAGCACGCAGGACCTAATCTGCATTTAGTTCCCTGAAATGCTGATAGTGATTTAGCATCATGCTTTACAGTAAATACTGAGCTCTGGCCTACAGACGCTACAATCTGGTCTTCAGGTAAAGCTGACCGAATTTTGATATCTGATTAAAAAAAAATACTATTACTAATAATAATAATAATAATAATAATCACTCATGTTGGAAAAAGCAGGTTTATACAGTGCTGAGAAAGTCTCTGGGATCAAAGGGACTTTAGTGATCTGGAAATGATGTAATGATATTGTTTAATCAACATAAACCACCTGTTCACATATTAGCCTCGATACTTAAATGTGTATAACTGTTTGATTTTTAGTTTGTTTTTAAAGACGTAGAATTTTTTTACTCCTAAACTTTATAAGGTCAAAAGTGATCGTAATTATATATATATATATATATATATATATATATATATATATATATATATATATATATATATATTTTTTTTTTTTTTTAATTTATTTTTTTTACTTCAAACTTTGATTTCACTCATACAATTAAACTAAAGCCTACACTATACGGTCATACATTTGTACACACCTGATCATGATACCCATATTTGCTTGTTGAGCACCAGAGTGAATCCCACTTTGCTGTTATATAAGCTCCACTCATCTGACTAGAAGTTAAAGCATGGCTGTGGGGATCGATGCTTATTCAGCTACAATAGTCCCGGGCACTGATCTTGGGACGTCGACGAGGCTTTGGTTCAGCCAAAAGGTCTTCTGTGAGGTTGAGTTCAGTCAGTCAGCGCTCTATGCAGGACACTCAAGTTCTTCCAGTCCGACCTTTATACACCATGTCTTCATGGAGCTCTTGTTTGTGCATAAGAGATGTTATCATGCTGGAACAAGTTCACTGAAGCTACAGCACACAAAGACATTCTATAGAGCTGTGTGCCTCCACCTTTGTGGAAAATGCTGGTGGTCAGATCTGCACAATGCTATGGTTGTCTCGTGTATAAGAATGCCACAATAAATATAACATCATTGTGGTTTGATAGTCATTGGTTGTGATTCTGACCTCATGGTTATGCTTCCGAGCTGAGAATTAAACTTCTCCTCTTTTGCAGTGCATTCATCGAGACCTGGCAGCCAGAAATATCTTAGTGACGCGAAGCAGACTGGTGAAGATCGGTGACTTTGGTCTGGCACGAGATATCAATAATGACTCTAACTATGTGGTGAGAGGAAATGTAAGTAGCTCCACCGGACAATGTTTTGTTGTGTTAGTACTTTAACATTCAGGGAAAATTAAATATATATACAGTATATACTGCATACAAACTTTAATTACTCTTACTTAATTCACACTTTTCTTTAAAGGCTCGTTTGCCGGTGAAGTGGATGGCCCCGGAGAGTATTTTTAAAGGGATGTACACCATGCAGAGTGACGTCTGGGCCTATGGGATCCTGCTCTGGGAGATCTTCTCTCTAGGTGTGCATAAACAATCTGTCACACATTCACAATGCATGCATGAAGCTAAAGCTAATAAACAGAGTCTACAGTACTGTGCAAAAGTCATAAATGCTGAAGAGCAAGGATGCCTTCAAAAACACCATAAAGCCTAGTAAACAGTCATTAATGAAGCAACGTCGTTTTGGGCGTGATGACGCTTCGAGGTCCCTTTCGTCTCGGGTACAATTTGTGCAGTTTTATAAGAAAGTTAGCTAGTACATTTTACTGAACATCCTGCAGAACCACACACAGTTCTTCTGAGGACTTTTACTGTCGCACCTGCTTCTTTTTCATGCAAACCCCGAGAGCTTCCTTCCTTCCCTTTTTTATTTATTTTTTGTCTAAAAAGTGCTCACATATAATATGCTACTTTCTGTTCTTGCATGCAAATATTTTTCCGTACGTTTTAATTTTATGGTGAAATAGTGATATTTGAAAATCAGAAAAATAGAAATAAAAAGAAAAAAATCGATAACAAAGTTTGCACCAAAAAGGGTGCCTAAGACTTTTGCTCAGTACTGGATTTAAAGATCCATTTCATCCAAATGATAACATAATGCTATAATAAATGACATTTCATTGATGTTTGTGATCAGGTGTGACTCCATATCCTGGTATAAAAGTGGATAACATCTTCTATGCCATGATCGAGAGAGGGTTTAAGATGGAGCGCCCATATTACGCCTCTGAGTCTGTGTAAGTTTCTGAATCCGTTCTTGTGTTACTGAGAATATTTAAAGTAGTTTGGTTGCAATGTGATGCACTTTGATGCAGTGTGACATGATTCGGTTGCATGCTGCCCTGATTTCCCATTAAAAATATCTTTTATTGCTGATTTTTTTTAATGCATAAAAAAGAAAAAAAATGTATGGGCTTGCAAATGGCAGCTGGGTTATCTTCATATTGTTACACTATATATATATATATATACTCTACTCTGTAATTTTTTATTGACTTGTAAATTGTTCCTGTAGAGTTTTTAGTAAAACTAATTAGTTTTTACTTAATTAAACTTCCCCCCACTTAAAGACAGATAATTATTTTTATATATATTTTATGATGTCATAGCTAACAGAGAAATAATGTAGCAGTTTGTTAATTATATTAATCTCGTAATAATGCTCAGTGGGACTGACAGGCAAACAGGTCACACCTCCTTTAAATTTTTTTCACACACTCTCTCTATCTCTATCTCAGGTATAAGGTGATGTGCCACTGTTGGGCTCTGGAACCTCAAAACCGACCATGTTTCTCCAAACTCGTGGCTTTCATGGAGTACCAGCTGAGTGAATTTGAGGAACAGGTACTCACAGTACATCTTTAATGAAGCCGAAGTTCACTTGCAATATAATTATTTATTTATTTATCTCCTAACACCATGGATGGGTTTAATGTGATTCTGCAGCTCTACTACAACATTGAAGGGCAGAAAAAAGGCGACTCTGTGTACCAAAATACTCCAGTGACCCCAGAGCCGCAAGAAATCGTAAAAGAAGATGAGCATCAGTCGTCAGTCACAGATTCACCCTGCGGCACTGAAACAGCAGACTCACAGAATAACAAGGAAATAATTACTTACCTTTAAAAAGAGCTTAAGGCTACAGTCTGTACAGTTACTGTAAGGGTTGGGTGATAAATATAATACAGTAGCATGATTCTAAAAGCATTTCTACAATACACAGTATTTATCATGATATATAAGTTTGCTCAGGAACTCCCAGCAATAAAGGACGGTTTACGTAAAAAAAATGTTTACTGATTTATATAACTTCTACAAAAAAAAAATAAAAAATGTATTTGTTATAGTGTTTATATCAAATTCATAAAAACAAAAAAATCGCTAATAATCTATAAATATGACAATAAAAAGGAAAGAAAACTTAATATATATATTTTTTTTTCATAATTGTAAAGATACAAACTTTTGACAACAAATCAAACACTTTCAGTTAATTTATAAATTCTTTTTTTTTTATCCACAATGTCATAGAAATCAGTATTGTAACAGTATTCCATGAAGTTTCTTTTTATTATTATTATTATTATTATTATTATTATACTATAAAAGTAAAAACATTTTGACCATCTGGTGTTCAAGTTTTGCTTAAACTTCGAGTGTTAGAAATATGGTAATTGTCAATGTTTTATATTATTATGCATGTACATATAGAGCAGTTGATGATATCTCATTGTTTTATTTCACCATTTTAGCAGTTCTGGCAAGTTCATGGTACATATGTATTAATGTGTAATGTTTGATTTTAGTTTGTTTCATTTCAATAAATCCAGATGGTTTTCCAATTTTTGCAAAGAAATCCTAAAATCCAGCTTGTTTTTTTTTTCTGATAAGAATCAAAAGTCAGGGAAAAACATTTTTTAAAAAGTTTACTATTTAGCGCATTATTTTTGGATATGTTTCAATAGCCAGTGTCTAAAAGCACAGAGAGTTCAGGAAATCCCACAATACATTGCAACAGCATAGACTGTAAAAGGATGCACCCTAGCAGGTAAGAAATACCCCAAAATAATGTGCTTTGATGCCTATAGCGAATAGGAAGGGTGTTATCTCAGACACAAGGAGACGCTGGGATTGTGTGTTAATACCCATAATGCACTCTAAGAATATGATTGTAAGGTACAATGGCAACACACATCCCTGTTCTTCCCGTAATTAACAGTATGTTATTTTACATTTCCTGAATGACATCAGTCCATGGAGAGACGTGTCTTTGTCTGCGGCCAGGTCATTTTTAACAGATGAAACAATAAACAAAAGCATGCCTGTATTCAATGTCTGAAAGTGTGAGAGAGTTCTGAAGTCGGCCACAAAAAACAGGCACGAAAACCGAAACAGAAATCAGACGCTTTCTCACGGGCCTGGATGGAAAAATGGCACGACACACACAAAACATTCTGAAATCTTGATTCATTCTTTTAGTGGACGTTTTTGTTGTTGTTATTATTTAAGACTGGATAAGTTAATTTATAGAAGCTTGGACTAAATAAAGGGCGAATGGTGTGTCAAAAAAAAGGTTTTTTATAATTGCAGTATATTTTCAAGAAGATGTGTTTAAATGTCTTACACCTTTGAAAAACAGATGACACCTTAATTGTAGAAACATCTCTTATAAATAACAATGTGGCTGGTTTCTCTCTATAGAAATCTCAATCTATAATGGTTTAAAGCTCAGTCCAGGAGTATAATACCATAAATTAAATACTTATAATTTTGAGTGAAGACTTTCAGAGATCAGAAGTAAAACGTGTCTATAAGAAAATAGTTAAGCTTCTGCTTCCCTCTGGTGGAACCACAGTGACAATCACATCTGCAAATCCATTGAAATACATTGACCACGATCACAGAACATTATATACGTGCTCATGAAATGGGGAGCCAGTCAGTGCTCCATACTCATCCAGAGGCCCAGTGGATCTAAGTAAAGAGAGGTGAAAGAGTAAGAGCTTATCTCATCGAATTTACTGTTCAGGAAAGGAAGCAAAATGTCCCTTCTGGAGACTTGTCATGTCTCCTCATGTTACCTCCATGTGGGGCAAACGTGCAGAAATAATGCATAATTCTAACAGAGAAATTATCTGATCATAAAAAATATATATTTAGGCTTCTGCTTCCTTCTGGTGGAATCACAGTGACAAACTACGCTGGCAGAGAAGTGCAAAACAACATAACCGAACCAAAAACTAAACAACAAATAAAGAAACGAAATAATAAAACCGAAAACAAAATAACAAATTAAAAAACAAAAAAACAAGACCAAAAACAACAGAATAAAAAGAAAAACAAAATTAAAAAACGAAAACAAAATAACAGATCCAAAAACAAAATAACAGATCCAAAAACTAAATAACAAATTAAAAAACAAAATAACAAAACTAAAAACAAAATAACAAATCCAAAAACTAAATAACAAATTAAAATACAAAATAACAAAACGGAAAACAAAATAAATCCAAAAACATAAAACTGAAAACAAAATAAATTAAAAAACAAAATAACAAACCAAAAACAAAATAACAAATCATAAAACACAACAATAAAACTAAAAACAAAATAACAAATCCAAAAACAAAATAACAAAACAGAAAACGAAATAACAAATCCAAAAACAAAATGACAAAAATGAAAACAAAATAAATTAAAAAACAAAACAAAAACAAAAACAAAATAACAAAACTGAAAACAAAATAACGAATCCAAAATCAAAATAAAATCGAAAACAAAGTAACAAATCCAAAAACAAAACAAAAAAATTTAAATAAAATTACAAATAAAAAAAAAAAACTAAAAAACAAATCTGACAACACAATAACAAATCCAAATTCAAAATAAAACTGAAAACAAAATTTCCAAGATTTGTTATTTTGTTTCCGGACTTGTTGTGTTTTTTACTTTTCAGATTCGTTATTTTGTTTTGGGATTTGTTATTTTGTTTTGCACTTCTCGGCCACCATAACAAACCCATCTGCAAATCCATTGACAGAAGAAACAGACAGCACAGAACATTAGTTATATTTTCGGTGTTTACATGATGCATTTTATTCCCTTTTGGTTACTATTCGCATTGTTACCGCAATATTATGGTCCATGGTTCTCCGGTTTCCTCCCATAGTCCAAAAACATACAGATTACGCTAATTGGCATTCCAAAATTGCTCATGTTTGAGTGTTGACCGGAGGTTCTATCACGGTTGTAAAAAAATAAATAAATGAATACAATGGTCACCACTGGCCCCAACTGTTCCTAGTTGGATGGATGGATTTATTAGGATCCATGCAAATGTTCCTACCGCGTCCCTTCTTAGATTGAAAATTTATAACGCTACATTAAAAACAGTATGTTCTGTTTTTGGAGAAATCAGAGATTGGTTATATTGTAACACAGTAAGACATCATAAAAATAACTCCCATAAATCAAAGGAAATTTAACATGATTTTCATAACATTCCTTGTGCACAGGTGGACAAGAATATAAATAAGGAAAAGAATCCTTACATGAAAGTGGATTAAAAATTACTAAAACAAATTCCATTTTTATGTCAGGCGTTATTAGTTATTAGTGTTATTAGTGACACAATTTCCCCTCCAATAATTCATCCATGTTTGTGTCGCCCCCTGGTGGAACCATCTCACTACTGTATTTCTATTTTTATCCTTACAGTGATATCTACACAGTAGTTCCTAAGTTGTTAAAAAATCATGCACATGATCATGCAAAGTTTATCTGATGTGTAAATCACTCACATGAACGTTAAAACTTTTCAACATCCGTAATTTCTTTTATTGTTGCAGGACTTCAACACCGTCACACAAAGTGCGACGCCGCAGTTATATTACACAGCGGCATTAAGGGATAATACAGTTTAAAACAGAACCGAAGAACAACACAAGCACTCAGCAGAGCTCCGAGCAATAAATAGTAACTCTGTTTAATTCATCACATCTTTTCAAATCGTCTGTACAGAGAACATCGGAATGATAATTACACCAGAAGGGACTCTACAACTAGCAATCTCAAAAACAACAACACTGGAGGATGAGGCAGTAGAGTGGTGTATGAAAAAAAAAAAAAAACACATCTGGAGCACTCACAAAAACACAAACACAGCTAACTACAACATACACACTCACACATACACACACAGAATGGAGGAAGTTCTTGACAACAAAACACTATCTTCTACTGCTGCTCCATTAAGTAAGGGTGTAAAGAAAGAAGAAGTGGAATGTTGCTGGATGGAGCATAAGACAAGGAGAGAAGGACAGCTGAGGTCAGCTGACGTGGACGACGGAAGGGACGTTAGTCCTCCAGCGTACGGAAAGCGTTCTGCATGTCCTCAAGCAGCTGTGCGTAATCGGCTTTAATCTTCGCCTCACCCTCCTTCACAGGGTCCTGAGAGAAAGAGAAAGCAATCGTTTAGATTCAAGCAGCCTGAACATTTATAAAAATATCCTAACAATTTATTGTTTCAAAGCACTGACACTGGAGACTCCTTCCACAGATGTTAAAATAATAACATCTTCTAATTTGTCTTGCGATTGATCTCTTCTGATAATCAGAAACTAAACGACACATTCTGACCGATCAGAATTGAGACTAGAAAATAAACATAAATGTTACTGCTGACGATAAAAGTTCACCTTGAACTTCATGGAGCTGATCTTGTAGAGGATCTCGCCCATGTGCTCCCGGATCATGGCCCAGGTGATCTTGTTGTCGCTCTGGGCGGTGGTCTCCACCGCATGCCTGGCCATGTCATAGAAGGAGATCATGTTGGACAGGATGCCCACTGTCTTGTAAAATGGACAGAACCTGGAGATAACGGATGCGAATGGAAATCAGGTCGATTTGATCATGTGCGTCAAAATAAAGCAGCCATTCGATTGCGTTCTATGCAAACGCACAAACCTGTCGTAAGGCGTGTAACCGTTCTGCTGCAGGAAATCATCCTTAATCAGCTTGGCCACTTCAAGGGTGATCTTATCCGTCTCAGCCAGTGAAGCCTGGTGCAAATAAATAATTATGTCATGTACAAATCTGGAAAAAGATTTAGACCCCATTTTAACCAATGTGTTAAGTGTCCTGACCTTGCCGACGAGCTGTACGATCTCAGCCAGGTCCTCTTCCTCCTGCAGGATCTCCTTAGCTTTGGTTCGCAGCGGCACGAACTCGGGGAAATGCTTGTCGTAGTATTCGTCCAGTGCTCGTGTGTACTTACTGTAGCTGATCAGCCAGTTTACAGACGGGAAATGCTTCCTCTGGGCCAGTTTCTTATCGAGACCCCAGAACACCTGTGCGGAATAAACAAGAGCGTTGATCAAAGTACAACTGTAGTGCAGCTACTGATGTGAGTCAGGACAGGTTCAAGTTCTTACCTGTACGATACCCAGCGTAGCAGATGTCACGGGATCGGAGAAATCTCCACCAGGGGGCGAGACGCTGCAGAAAAACACCACTACCTATTAATAATATTCATAGACTACTTGTATATCAATATAAGTAAAAAAATATTAAAAAAAGTAAAAAGTTAGCAGCTCTGAAAAAAAGCACTTACGCTCCCACAATGCTAACACTGCCTTCCCTCTCTGGGTTACCAAGACATTTCACACGGCCGGCGCGCTCATAAAACGAGGCCAGACGAGCTCCCAGGTAGGCGGGATAACCGCTATCTGTCTCACACACACACAAAAACATAGTCAGGGAAATGATGCATCTGAAGGAGGGACAATTTTAAAATGAATGCTTGTCATAATGCAAAGATTTATATTATTGCAACGCTTTTTGTCCATAATTTATACATTTTCATGTATAACGAGAAGGCTCAAAAAATATATATATATATTTAAATCGAAATCATCTCACCAGCAGGCATTTCAGCCAGACGGCCAGAGATCTCTCTGAGAGCCTCGGCCCATCGAGATGTGGAGTCGGCCATCATGCTGACGTTGTAGCCCATATCCCTGAAGTACTCAGACAGAGTGATTCCTGAAGCATAGACAAAAGTTAATACAAAAGAATATGTGAAATGCTTGTTCCAGAGCTTTAAAGTAACCCCTGCTGAGCGGGTACCTGTATAAATAGACGCCTCTCGGGCAGCCACGGGCATGTTGGAGGTGTTGGCCACCAGAGCTGTTCTCTTCATGATGCTTTCCACCTTCCCGTCCACCTCCATGGTGAGCTGTCGGAACAAACCAGAGCACAGTCACACTGACCCCCCTCTCATACTCGGTTTTCTGCAGAGCGAGGTCATGCTGTGGCGTTTCTCACCTCGGGGAAATCTCGCAGTACTTCTGACATCTCGTTACCTCGCTCTCCGCAGCCCACGTAGATAATGACGTCACTGTTGGAGTATTTGGACAAGGACTGAGAGATCACGGTTTTGCCGCATCCAAAAGCCCCGGGGATGGCCGTGGTGCCTCCTTGTACACACCTGTCCACCATTTAATGACATCAGTTTGGAGAGAAAAGACCAGAATCTAATCAATGAGGTACAGATTAGGGATCTAATGCAGACTGTATCTGATTTGTCATCCATAACAAGGTGGGTTTTTTTTTTTTTTTTTATAAATAATCCTTCAAAACACAGACACATAGCAGAAATGTCAGTGTGCGAGTCCTGGCTCTGCCAGTTCCTCAGCATCAGCTGCATCACTCTAATCAATAATCAAGAAGATGGATTTTGTTACATCCCTAATATAAACACATCTTCAAGCCGGATGTATGGTGTATATGTTTATGCGAGGCACTGACGGGAAAAGAGCGTCCAACACTCGCTGGCCGGTTAGCAGAGGATGATTAGCAGGCAGCTTCTCTGTAACGGGTCGGACCTGGCGCACGGGCCAAACCTGCACCATGGTGAACTTCTCCTTCACACCTTCGAACTCCAGCTCCAGCACCACATCCTGCAAACACGCAAACGGACACACTCTTGAGTCACAAACCCACACACAATCTGCACTGCTATCGTCTGAACAAAAACGACCGCGCGGCTCACCGAGACGTCGTAGTTGCCAGGGGGCGCCACGTAGGTGACGGTACCGCGGTTTTTGGGCGGCAGCATGATCTTGTGTTTGATGAGAGAGTTCTCGTACACCATGCCGTAGATGTCTCCTCCGGTTATGTGACTCCCGACCTGACACAGGAACAGCGAGGAAACAATTTGTTGAACACGAAGTGCGAAATACTGAAGGTGCTTCCAGGCATCTTGTCAGTCTAATCTGTGCAAACCTGTTTTTACCTGATCCTGATATAGGTGATCCGACTGACACCTATATAATCATAAAGCTAAGATAAGAAAGATGATTTGATTTAAGCAGGACGGACAACTTCGTGTTTATCAGCGAACGGTTTGAGGGTAGCGTAACTAGCAGCAACGTCTGAGGGTGTGTCCAAATTGCCGCGTCACATTAAAACATTACACATTTTATTAGAGATTTGAAAAAAATTTTAAAGACATAAATAAAGGATTATGTTGTTTAACCTCGTTTTTTTTTTTTTTTTTTAATCTGAAAAACAATCGTTTATCTGTTTCCCAGAACACGTACGCGTAAACTCTTGGAGGGCGAGAACTCCCATTTGATGTCACGGTTGAGGGCGCCGATGTTCACTCCTCTGGGGATGTAAATGCTCTTGGTCAGGTCGTTGATGTCTTTCAGTGGACGCTGGATACCGTCGAAGATGGAGCCCATGATGCCAGGACCCAGTTCTACAGAGAGGGGCTTCCCCGTACGCAGGACCGGGTCGCCGACAGACACGCCAGCTGAACACGGCTCAGGAAAACCAGTCTACATGCTGACTGAAGTTAACTGACAGAAGATAACAGAGAATAAAGAGCTCCAACAACAGTGTGGTCTAATCACTTTTATTCTATCGCAAAGGACAAATGAAGGGTTTTTTTTCGATTTGCCAATCACAATAAGAAGCTTTTTTTTATTATTATCTTTAGTGAGTCTTTAATAATCTTTAAGGCATCCTGTAAACCGGAGATCTCTTTGGCGCAGGACCTACAGGATCTGTAAATGAACACACAGACAGTGTGGAAAGGATACACGTTTCTTCGTACACCTGAATGGTGGCCATGTCTCCCTCCAGACGGATGATTTCTCCCACCAGCTCGCTGTGGCCCACACGCACCAGCTCGTACATCGCCGCCCCAGCCATGCTGGAAGCCGTCACCACTGAGACACACACACACACACACACACACACACACACACACACACACACGCAGCATTGTAAGCTACATGCATCCACTCTGAAAATCCTGACAGACCACTTCTGAAAGTCCACTTAAATAAAAGAACTGAAGAAAAAAAAAAAGCATTTTTTAAATACATTTTACACACTGGAGATAAATAATGAGGCAAAGTCAAGAGTTTGGTTTACTAACCAGGTCCGGAGACGCCGTGTACGTATCCAAACTCTCCCTCCCGCTCCTCATTTTGGATCTTGGCCAGTTTGGAGAAGTCCATCTTCCAGGTGTGTGTCTGAAGCCAAGAGAGAGGGAGAGATCAGACTACGGTGCGGAACTAGAAGGTGAGCTTTACGTCTGGTCATACATCTGCGTCTTCAGTGCAAATGTTTCAAAGGAACGCGGGACACGACGTCTGACTCATCCATCTCCTTTACCTCACATCCACCGTTGTTAACTCTTTTGAGATCATCAATATAAGACACAATTTCATGAAGTTTAATTTTACGAAGATGTGAGCACAGATCTCAGAGCTCACCCAAAGTCTGTATGTGTTCATGCTCCAGCTGAAATACTCCTCAAATAAAGCTTTTTTTTTTTTTTTTTTTATAGCCCAAACTCTCCCTGTTTCACTCCTTCTCCAAACACACCGTTTCCGTGTCTATGTAAATGAGCTATTCCTGAGCGTGAACAGCAAAAAGCTGGAGAAGCGGCATCATCTCATATGAGGTCACATCAGGGGGAAATCGAACTGGTTTGTTTAAACCTCAGCCAACAAAAAAATAATAAAAAGAACAAAAAGCAGAATTTTTTTTTCTTTCCCACTCAATCTGGGGACCTAAACATCTGAATATTTAAACATGATTTAAAAAGAAAAAGAATTTTGCACAATAGGTGCCCTTTAAATCCCTGAAACAAAAAGCAGAATTGGAATAATTTGTAGAAATTATGGGAAAAATATTATTTTTTATTATAAAAAATTCTTCCTCTTTTTATTTATTTATTTTTTTTTTAACATTTCCACTTTTCTTTTCACACACACTGGCTAGTGATTGACAGGAGGAAAGTGAGTTTGCTCCTCCCACCTAAAGAACTCCAATGCTTATCTGCACTCTTGGACAGCGAATGACTGAGGCATCATCGGGACTCGAACTCAAACCCTCATAGTGAACAAGACACAATTTATGGACTGGTTTAAAAACAGGATTACACACGACGATGTTATTTATACCAAACCCACATAAGCCGACATCACATCACCTCATCTCAACCTCCTCACTAAAGAAGTTTTATATTAATTAGAAGACGTAGTATAAAATAAACCTGTTTAATGCGAACAGCTGAACCTCACAGGATGGTCTGTAGAGCTGCACTGCGAGATTCTTCCCTTCATTAACACCAAACTGCCAGACACTTTAAGAGAGTCACCTCTGGATTGAGTGTTAGTCACGCTCATGTGAGCAGACGGACTTCTTCCTTTCTTTCAAGTCTATTCGGACGTGTGTGCAAAAAAAAAAATGCTCTTGTTTAATGTTGGTTGGCATCCAGTGAGTTGCACTATCGCCACCTTCTGGTCATCATCTCCCTCACCTTCCTTTTAGTTTAAATCCTCTTTTATCAAATAATTTCTGCGCTATTTTTCCAAATTCCCAGTTTGAGGTATTAAATAAATGCAGAATCTGAGCATTTATTTCAGCTGGAGCATCCACACACACACACACACACACACACACACACATTCACACAGCTCTGAGGCCTATGTTTTATAAACTTCTTAAAAAGTAGCAAAAAATGGAACCTTTAAATAATAAAAAATAATAATAATAAAAAGAGATTAATGAAAATCAGATTCGGATTTTTAGAAAACCCGACACTGGAGACTCCTTCAATCTACTTCCATCAGATAACAATTGGACTTTTTTTAATTCGTTAAATCAATCATAGATGATATTAACCTGTACGGTGGACATTTTACATCATTGTTATTACACAGTATTATGAACTTGTGGACAATGTATTTGACCAACAGTTGAGAGTTTTTATTATAGCACTAGCTCAGGTTTCATGCATGTCTGCTTACAAGGCAGGGTCACATGAGCACAGCATGTGACTGACTCATGAAAAGAGGAAGGCGTGTGTAAAACAGTTGCTTGAGTAATCCCGGCCTGTCCGTGAGGATGTGCCTCTTCAGCACGAGGGCCTGGGAGGAGAAACGCTACTGCATGACTGCGTGGTTTTTATCTGCTATGAGCTTGAAGTTGCTTTTTGTTCATCTTCTACAATCTCCAGCGAGTTATTCAGAACATTCTACGCCCTTTCTGCATCTCTGAAATCAATCAATGACTGACATTTTCTAACAAACTTCGTTCCAACCTTCCTGAAAAGGCGTCTTTCCTCGGGTTTGATAAAGAGGCGTGATTACGACCTGACTATTTTATTTACTCAGATTTACTTATTAATAGAGCAAAAGATTATACGTGTGTGAAGGAAATTCCAGCATCACAAACCCTGAACTTGTGTGAGCATGTGTGTGAGTGAGCGAGAGTGTGTGTGCTAGTGCAATCCTGTATTAATAAGTTTCCAATTCACAAAAACGACTCTCATACAATAAATAAGCAAACTGTATCCAAACTATTAAATAATCCTCTGTTTAGTTTTCGAGTCCTTCATTTTTAATCCCACTGATCCTTCATTTCTAACTCAGATGAATTATTTATTATTTATTTCCATCTGAGGTGGATTACATTTCCAAAAAAAAAAAAAACACAGACTGTATTTGACTCATTGCTAAAAAAAAAAAAAAAAAAAGTTCCTCAAAGTAAAGGAACATTTTACAGTAATTTCCTTCCAAAGGGGAAGATAAAGACCAGTATGTACTGATTAATCCTAACAGAAAGATGATTGTGTCATTTCTTTAATTACTCAGTGTTTGTGATTGTGAATAATTAATCCCAGAGTTTAGAGGTTTCTGATTTTATTCATTAAATTCATCTGTTTACATATTCAAAGGCGAGGTGTGTGACGCAACTTCAATTAACAAAATTGAGACACAAAAGGCTGAGAGTTAAACCTGGTCTTCTCAACAAATACACACAAAGGAGAACTACTGGAGTAGAGAGAAATAAAAAGCCTTAATCATGCGCTCTCTTTTTATTTATTTATTTTATTTATTTATTTTTGGCTTACAATAAAACCCAGGACCACAGCAGACAGTTTAAACCTGATCTTTAGGTTTTCAGGATTAACTAAGACAGGAACTCTACAGTGGGTTCAGGGTTCCTCTTTGGAAAGTCCTGGGAAAAGCCTCAGTGTCACAATAGTTTATAACAGAGACAATAAATAATAAATGTAAATAGTTTTCAGACCCATTTTACACACATGGCCTGTAAGGAGAGGAGCCAGATCTGACAGCTAAACCCTAAAAATGCAGAAACAGACAAGGGGCGAAATGGATAGGTGTCACGTGACTCCTGCATTACACAGCGCACTGGATTAGAGCGTTTATAACCTGTTTATTACAGCGCGTGCATCGGACTGGGTCTGACTCGGATCACAACAACAGCAGCTCGCGCTCTCTCTCGCGCTCTCTCTCTCTCTCAGGGCGTGTGAGCAATCATTACACTGTGACACTGCACAATAAACTATAATACTGAAATTAAATAACTGGGGGGGAGGGTAATATGAAATGATTAAGGAGTTAAAGACGGATCAGGTCACGTGACGTTGAGGACTCTGAGCTTCAGCTGATCTGGAGTCAGACACGATCTGGCGATAAAGACCCTGGAATGTCACGTGATCATCGCCCTGGCTGCAGGATCAGCGTCAAATGCAGAAAATACAACACGTTTACATACACTTTTATTTCATTTTAGTATCACTTCTGTATTAGAATATATGCATTTGAATGCTATTTATTTATTTATTTATTATTTATCTTCAGCAGGCGAGTCATTCTGGTTTGCTTGAATGGACCGCCTCTGTTTTTGTTTTATATTTTCATCTCAACATATAATGAAATAATAAAAAAAATAATTATAATATTGATTATTGAAATTTATAAATGAAATTGTGTCTAAACGCACGCGCAGTCCCAAGGTTACAGCCGGGACAAGCCGAGCATCACAACACACAGACAGAGCCTACGCCGCACTAATACACACCTGGAGTGTTAAACCGTGTTAGTAATATTAACTGAAATTATTCAGGATGGGAATAAACCGAGTGAATCCGACTGAATCGAATGAAAATGCGATGCAATGGATTTAGCTTAGCCACCTGAGCTAGCTACCTGGGATCTAATCAAACAGGCCTAAATTAACATCCCGGCTTTTAAATCAATTTAAAGCAGCCTACCAACTGATATGATTTTAATATTACATACCTGAAATGGTGTAACGGATCGGACAGAGCTCCTGATTTACACTGCGGGGGAAAACGATGAGAAATAAAGCGACTAGAAAGATAGATCAGCTGACTTCATTCACTCGACGGTGCCTGAGAAACAGGAACCGATGTACACAGCGCCCTCTAGTGTGGGTGAGAGGAAATACTGTACTGAGATACACAGCGCCCTCTTGTGTGAGCGAAAGGAAATACTCATATACAAATCGCCCTCTTTTGTGAGCGTGAGGAAATAATGA
Organism: Clarias macrocephalus; assembly: GCA_011419295.1. Lineage (NCBI taxonomy): Eukaryota > Metazoa > Chordata > Actinopteri > Siluriformes > Clariidae > Clarias > Clarias macrocephalus. The sequence goes on from JAAGKR010002799.1 coordinate 16,425, forward strand.
TATCAAAGCGCCATCTAGTGTGTGCCAGAGGAAATACTGACCTGATATACACAGCGCCCTCTTGAGTGAGCGAAAGGAAATACTGAAATACAAAGCGCCCTCTTGTGTGAGCCAGCGGAAATATTGATATACACAGCGCCATCTAGTGTGAGCGAAGAGAGAAACTACCCATGTACACAGCGCTCTCTAGTGTGAGCCAGAGAAAAAACTGTACTCATATACACAGCGCCCTCTTGTGTGGGCGAAAGGAAATACTGATATACAAAGCGCCCTCTAGTGTGAGCACAGAGGAAATACTGAACTGATATACACAGCGCCCTCTTGACTGAGCGAAAGAAAACACTGATATACACAGCGCCATCTAGGGTAAGCGAGGACAGAAAATACTGATGTGCACAGCGCTCTCTTCTGTGAGCGATAGAAAATGCGGATGTACACAACGCCTTCTAGTGTGTGTGAGAGGAAATGGGCGTTATATCCAAGCTTAAAACTGGAAAACGTAAAAATATAATAATTTCAAAGGTATATAAATAAGCACATAAAAGATAACAAAAACGTAATGACAAACATTAAGGTGGTATTTTTTCTCAATTTTTTTATGTAAAACGTATCTTTATTAAATATGGCAGGCCAAAATATTTGTCATATCTCTTTTGGCATAGGTGTTCGTACAATATCAATTCGAATTACATGGTTCCAACACTAAACTGTTAGTGTTTTAATTTTCCTTAATTATTATTTTATCCTTATTCTCGCCCCCGAATGAGTTTCTAGGATTTAAAAAAAAACAGAGAATATTTATATTCTATAAAAGTACTTTGGTAACATAAAGAGGCTAAGAACTCTTATTTTGCCAGTTAAAAGCAGTTCGCGTCACTTCCTGTGCCCATACCCCGTCTTTGCTAGTTGCCGCTGAATCTCAGTGCTGCGTTATTTCTCATAATCGTTTTCATTTAACCCCGCCTCTTGAGATGTGATTGGTTAGTGATGCATACATAAACGATTATTCCGTTTTGAGCCAATAGTCGTTCAAGAAGCAAGAAGCATCCCGCCAATTGTGTCGTAGAAGGCGGGGTTTACCGGAATATGGGTGATGAAAAAAACAGACTGATGAGCGACTTGACAGCAGCAGGGTTTGCTATTCTGCTAGCAGCATACATGTGGAGGGAACAGCAGCGAGAGTTGCTCGCAGCCCAAAGTTAGCACAAATTTATCATATTTTGTATTGGGATATCATTACGACGACCTCGGTGATTTTTTAAACCACATATAAGTTGAGATAAACATGAAAGGGTGAGTAAGGGTGTATGGATTTATCCGCCTTTAAGCCGTCACTGAAAAACTTTTCCCCTTCGTCTCTTTTTTTTCGGCAGGGGAGGGCGGGGGAGTTGCTAGCGATGCTGATGCTAACACTGATGCTAACGCTAACTTATCTGCTAACGAATTTTGCCAACACAAGCCTGAAAACTACAGCTGAGTTTAAACTCAAATATGTTGTCAGACTTAACATTGATCTGTTAAAGGCTTATAAACAAGCAGCTTACACTTTAGTATGACTCGGAGCTCGTACATTGTTAAATTAGCTTAGCTTAGGGTCGAAAGTAAATGTGAAAAATGTTGAGTCAGTCTGTGGAACGCTTAGCAACTAGCATGGTTAGCGCGGCACATTTTCTCAGCAGGGCAGCTGATTAGCACCGATTTAGACCTCACACAGGGTTTAGTGGGATTATTGTGATTAATAAGCAGCGCTTGCGAAACAATAAGAACATAGTCTACGTAACAATGTAGCTAGCCATGAAGCTAATGTTATACACTCGGTCAGTCAGACTCAGCGCGTGCGGCTTAAACCAGCAAACCGGGCGGTTAACACGTTATATTAGCATATATGTTAATGAGGCGTGCACTCGTTTAACCTGTCTAACACACATATCTGCAGCTGAGAGAGGTTGAGTTCACAGAGCTGATCAGTAAAATCAGTCAGAACCAAATCTGCTAATATTTCATTAGGTTAAACTTGTAAGCCGTACATACAATTTTGCTTTAAATGTACACCTGAAAAGGGCGTGTCCGTTCACGGGGTCATAGTGAATAAAAGCGGTCCTCTCTTCTGATTGGCTGAGACTCCCCGAGCTCGTTTGTTATTCAGTGTTCCTTCAGATCTATGCAAATTTACACCTGTCCCCATGGGATAACTAACCAACTCTGTTTTTCTTTACACTGTTCAGATGCAGGAGTTCGCCTGCCAGGGTGTATACAGAATAATACTAATAAAACAGGTTTTAATCTCAAATTAACACTGTTGTGACATGTTCTGATCCTCGAACAATAGATGTGCATTTATACTGTATTTGTAGATGTTATTTGCGTCCTCCTCTATTGAATATTAGATTAGTGTCGTAGCACGAGGTCAATTTGCTGATTTCCCAGATAAAGCAGACTTTGATATATTTTTGCATGCACAAATTTAAAAAATATTCTTGGGAGTTAAGATTTAGGTCAGTGAGACATTTCTGCAAAATATGAAGAATGTTTAATGTCAGGACTTTTTTTTTTTTTTTTTTAAATCTTCATATGTTTAATATGATGTGAAGTATCAAGTAATATTCTTAAATGAACTCCGGAATCACTGCGTGTTAACCCAGCTTCAAGAACACACTGTAGTTCTCTGCTGTTTCTGCCTTTGACACACAAAGCCCTCGATTTCAAATCGTGAAGGTGCTGTTGTTTTTTATTTAATCGAAACACGTGTCACGTGATTGTTTTACACATGTAGGTCTTTATATGTGATCTAAAATTCTGCTCATGCTTCTTCCTTCTCAACCTTGATTCTCAAGGTTTGAGAGAGTGTATTTGTTGCTCTATCGTTAGCCTATCTTTACCCCCAGCTGTAGCGGTGACCTAAAAGTGCAGCTGTGCCATTTTAGCATGCACTCGCCCTATAAATACTGCTGTCTGTCGTTCCCTAACTGGTGTCAAGTGAAAGCTCATGGCTGTGATGAAGCAGTGCTTGGTTTTGTTGGCCATCCCACTAAGTAAATGAACCGAATGTGAATATCCACCCCGGTTCTTTTAAAGCATTGTCTTCAACAGTGTTTTTCTGTACTGATGAGCAAAGCAACTTTGTTGAGCATTCTGCTTTTGTTCCAGTAGCCGGATCGAGCTGGGGGACGTCACCCCCCACAATATTAAACAGCTGAAGCGTCTCAATCAAGTCATCTTCCCTGTCAGTTACAACGACAAGTTCTACAAAGATGTGCTGGAAGTAGGAGAGCTCGCTAAGCTAGGTAAGACGCTAAGCTTGTTTCTTATATGCTGCATTTGTTGTGTGAGATTATTACAAACACCTATTTTGACCCATTTCACTGCATGCACTTGCAAAATCAGTCTAACAATAATAGGTCTGAGTTTGTTTGATTTAAAATTCTTCCCTAATTACTTAAACTCATGTTTTTTCAAACAGATTGGAATCCAAAACAATTAGTAATTGTAAAAGCGATAACATGACCTTCATCGTTAATAAATTATAAAGTGTAACTCTTTGAGACATGAGGTTATGGGAAAGCGATCAGCTTTAATACTGCTTCATTACATCACACCCAGTCGTTTATTATTTTTCCTGAACTGAATGACAATGTTTTATTCCTCCATTGTTGCTTTTGGACCAGATGCACCATCACTCATGCTTCTTTTGATTTTTTTTTTAGCATACTTCAACGACATCGCTGTGGGAGCCGTGTGCTGTCGGGTGGATCACTCCCAGAACCAGAAGAGATTGTACATCATGACACTTGGCTGCCTCGCACCCTACCGCAGACTGGGCATAGGTACAGGTTTTCCACACAAGGAACAGGACAGGAGCGAAACTTTAAAAGCCTTGAGCTTTACTATATTTCAGAAAGTTAATTTTTCTCTCTCTTATTTCAGGTGCACATTTTTCAATGTGGTGTTTTTTCATGGTGAAATTTTCTAATAGTTTTTTTTTTTGTTTGTTTAAAGGAACAAAGATGCTGAACCATGTGCTGAACATTTGTGAGAAGGATGGCACGTTTGACAACATTTACCTGTAAGTTTTATTAGTTTTATATAATAGCCCAGCCATAGTTTATTACTCTTTACTTAATCACACTGGACATCTAGGCATAAAACCGGCTTTGACCTTTTGAACAAAGGCGTTAGTGAAAAGTGTAATTTTTCAATTTTTTTTTTCCATTTCCAGTTTTAAGTGGGAACAAATCCCAGATTTTGAGTTTATCTCAGACTTTTGTCATTGTATATAATCAGTTATCATTGTACTCAGACAGCAATAGATATGATATAAAATATTCAAAGTTATTATCCGGGAGGGGCGGTTCTGTGTGGCTGATAAACAGTGATCCCTGTTGCTGTAAATATTGTTGCAAGCACATAATTGAGTGCTTAAAAACCCTGTCTTTTTTTTTTTTTTTTTTTCCCTTAGTCATGTGCAGATCAGCAATGAATCTGCGATCGACTTCTACCAGAAGTTCGGTTTTGAGATTATCGAAACGAAAAAGAACTATTACAAGAGGATAGAGCCGGCAGACGCCCACGTTCTCCAGAAGAGCCTGCGGAGTCCAAGCGAGCCCCCAGCAGGAGACCTGCAGAAGGCTGAGTAGGTGCCAAAGCACGCTGGAGAGATGGATCTTGGCCCGTATTCACCATGTGGAACTGTGACCGATGCCCCGGGGCCTGTAGATACACCACTTTCTTTCGGAGGGCAATTCAAAGTGAATAACAAGTCCATGAGAAAATGCTGAATTTTTATTTTTTAAAAACGAAACTCAGTCCCCATAAGTTTGCGTTCTCTTTTTTTTTTTTTTTTTTTTCTTTGCTCATTTAGAGAGTTGAAATTAGGCACAAGGTTTTTTTTTCCTCCAGGCAGAATACATAAGTGCTCCAAAAAGCTGCTTACTTGTTACAGAGTAGACATCACACGGTGAAGGTAAAACTTTGTAAGCATACTGTTTGCATTTTGTTTTAAATCGTTAATGGCAAGGGGACACGACGTTGACGTTTGAACAAGCCGGTAGACCTTTTAAAGACAGTACTGTGGTTTTTGGCTAGAGGTGGTCCTGCCTGGCAGTGCTGGACGTCATGCTATGGATCGTCTTGGTGACCTCTGGACCTCCCGTCACCTCGCCAGCCTGAGCCCGGGGATGCAGATATGTTCGATTTCACAGGCAGAATGCTGGAGAGGCGTGTCGCACGTGACGCCGCGTCTCTTTGCAGCGCGAGTCTCTCCGATCTGCCTTGCACAGGATCATCTCGCCCCCTCGAGCCGGCATGAACATGGTCAAGCGGTTTGAGAGTGAGAGATTGGGTGTGGGAGTGTAGGAGTAGACTTCACTCTCGTTTCTGAATGTCTTTGCTTCTCTGCCCATTATTTAAAGTCCCCTTAATTTTTTTTTGTTTGTTTTGCATAATTGCTGGTTGGTTCATGGCTTTTCCTGGGGTGCTGTTGGTGCTTCAGATTGGAGAAAAGACTGTTAGTGCCAGTTATGGAGAGGAGGTGTGCTGTTGGTACAGTTACCCCAGAATATGAGAGACTTTTAACCTAGCACGTGCCTTTACTACACACGTACATTCCACGTGCAAGAAATTGATTTTAATTTATTAGAGATACTTTTTTTTTCCAAGAACAAGCTGATTTCAGAAACAGGGAAAAACAACCATCACAGCATAAAATACTTTTATTTATCGATTTAATAAACCACAATAATGTGGATTTACTCAGAATGTAAGCATTGTGATGTGTAATTTAATGGTCTGTATGATTGTAAAATATTGGCGTAATGCAAAGGAAAACTTTATAATTTTTTTTCTTGAATGATTTCAGTCTGAATTTTTCGTCCTCCACGTGACGACCAACAAATTTCATTTCACTGTAAGTGTTCATTGATTTTGATTTCAGCAGTCTCCTCTTCGGCACACTGGCAGCTAAAAACCTACCCACTACATGTTGCTATCATTTTAGTGATGTTCACTGACAAAATACTCACAGTTTAGTTTTTTTGCGCACTGTGGGATTGGCATGGTTCGATTATAGAGGTTCCTTATGCTGAACTTGGATTCGCAGGCCAGACCCCAGGGGAAGCCTTGACACTGCATGCCAAGAGGGATGTCCCCTCTCCATTGTAGTACAAGCATGATTTCTTTCTTTCTTTGGAGAATTTTGTCTTTTCTGGAGCTCTATATTGTAAAACTTTTAAAACCTCTAAATAAAATACTATTTGCATTATTTGTCAGAATATGCTCTTATCATGCTGCATAAAAATACAAAGATGCATGGGGTTGAATATAAGGGCTGGGTGATAATGACAGCATAATATCCATATTATTATAGATTATTGTCTCTTAAAATAGTTAAAGTTAAAGCATTTTTATGTTTGTTTTTATTAATATGGATGATAAAAATTTTAAAGTTTATATTTTTATATATTTTTAATGTTAAGTTTATATTCTTTGTTAGTCAAAAAAAGTTTCTTTCATGGTTATGGTGTACTATCAGTGACCTTTTGGAAGAATTTTTTTTTAATGGGACAACTACCAATACACTATTTTCCTTTTTCATGTTTTAAGCTTAAAGCAAGCATTTATTAAGAATTTATTGCCTCATAGCTTGTTAATAACATCATATTAACACTGGAAAAGAGAAGGTGCGTGATATTAGGTTTTAGGAGAAAACCCCGCACCTTGAATATCTTCCTGCGCCTTATTGTTAAATATTGGTCTTTGAACGTGATCTCATGTTGTAATTAATATCCCATTAAAAGGGAAAAAAAAAGCCTTCCTATATTTATTCGTTATTTAAGGAAAGGCCACACCCGTTAGGTAGGTTTTGATTCGTTATTGGTCATCGATTGATAATGTCATCGATTGATATTTTAATCTGCACCACCCATTAATTATATTACGTTTGCAGAAAAGAAAAATCTCACGGTTTTAAATAAAAGCCACACCCCTTGGTCATCTTCCTGTTCATTATTGGAAGACATCAGCTCCTTCGATGTGATTGGTGGATGGTTTAATCTGCCCCGCCCACCAGGTTGGTACCTGGCATTGGGGGAAAATGAAGTAAATCGAAAAGGATCAACAAAGTTTTAACCGGGATTGTTTTCTTTAGGGCAAAAATGCTGAAGCTACTGGTAGGTTTTATTAAGTGATCAATATCCATGACGAAGTGATTAGACAATCGATCATTTTGGTTGTATAGTAATGACCCAGTAAGCTAGCCATGATGCTAATAGCTAGCGTTAGCTCCGAGTCGATAGCTAGATGTTTTTAGCTCTAATGCTAGTTAGCTTTGCGCTCGTGGCAGCTGTGATGACCTGAGTGTCTGGTTATAAAAGTGAATAAAGACGTTATAAGCGTTATTATCTGCATTTTAGTCGCTACATGGTCAAGTATTTATGTCTGGAGCCGATTGTGTTTTCTGTAAAGTCAGCAGCAGCAGCACTCTTAGCGTGTTAGCTCGCAAGCTAGAATAGCTGTCAGTGTTCTTTAATATCTTTTATATTTAAGAGTTATTTGTTGTTTATCAGCAGGTTGATTTTTAATCGTAACGGAAAGTAAACAGAAACGATTAACGTGTCTGATTTTTTTACACTGTTGATTTTCTGTGCAGAATTTACAGTGTGAGATAAAAAAAAAAGTTATTTAATAATAGGTTTCACTTGTGACTAGCTGTTTCACAGTAAATATAACCGATTCTCCAGATGTATAAAGCACAGGAATTTAACTTGGCACGTGTAATGAGATAATGTGCAAAGTGACAAGGGATGTTTAGAGATTAAATACAATCCAACAACAAGACAAATACAAGACAACATAGTCACACTGGCTAGGTGAAGTCTAGGTCAGTTAGACTTGTGTGACATACAAGGCTTGGTGAGAAAAGGAGTGTGATCCTGGTTCTGATGGAATGGTACCAAGATCCTGAGGATGCTTTCGCACCTACAGGCTTCTGTCCATCTTCCGTCTTAATTCAGTTAATTTCATATGGTGTGAATACACTTGAATACGGATCAAACAAGAACTTTGGTCTTGATCCAAATCATCTGAACTGCCCTCGTGTGTTCCCCTTAGAGAGAAAGCATACCGAACCAAAACCGGACAAATGTACGATCATGATGGATCTCTAATCTCCATAGAACTTTTTCAGACCATATCTTTATTATTTTCCTTAAAACGTTAAATGCAAGCAATTTAATAAACAATCAACAGGGCAACGATCAAGCCACTCCAGATTTTCTCTTCCATGTTACAGAAATATGCAGTATTCCCCAACACAGGATCCTCTTCTTGTATTTCCTTTTTTGTTCCTGCATCAGACACATCTGATCAATAAGCGGAGAGGGCGTTTTTGTGTGGTTTGAAGTGATGTATTTTAGCATGCTTGATTTTTTCAAGTTTAAGGAAAGAAACCGAACCAAGGAACCCTACAAGATTACACAATGAAAGATGTACAGTTGTGCTCAAAAGCTTGCATACTTTGGGAGAATTTGCAAGATGTATACCTGTAAGAAGGCAAAACACATTTGTTGTATTTCTCATAGGACTCAAGTTCATATGTATCATCAAACAAAGCATGGCAATAGAAAATAAAAATCCCCGTTCAAAAGTTTGCATACCTTTTAGCTCTTAATATTGTGTATTGCCTTCTTTAGCATCAATGATGGCATGCATTTTTTGTTGTTGTTGTTGTTGTTGTTGTAATAATTGTGCATGAGATCCTTAATTCTCTCAGATGGTATAGTTCTTAGCAAAAGTCACAACTATAAATTTTGGTCTCATCACTCCAAATGACTCTGCTTCAGAAACTGAGGCTTGTCTAGGGTGCTTTCTGGCGTACTGCAAGCAGGCATTTTTGTGGCATGGGCACATTAACGGCTTTCTCTTGGCAACATGACCATGCAGGTCACCATGCTCCTTGAAATAACACCACTTTTTTCCAGAGCAGCCTGTATCTCTGTTTTTTATCGTTTTTTCTTTGCGTCTCGAACAATTCCTCTGCCAGTAATGGGTGAGATCTTTCTATGATTTCAATGGCATCAACAGGACCTCTTATTTTCTATTTTTACTTGTTGAGATATCTTTATATATCTTTTTTCCTGCTTTATAAAATTAAACCGCCATATTATGCAGGTCTTTTGTCTTCCCCATGGTGCAGTATCCAACCAAGTTAGTGCTTAACGTCATGAGCTGAGAAACTCACTGAGAATTTATGCACAGACCTTTTAATATCCCTTTAATAGCCATTTAAACCTGTGTGTGTGTCAACCTGTGTGTTTTATAATGCCAAATACAAAGGATATGTAAACTTTTGATCAGGATTGTTTGGGTGATTTCACTTATAATTAGGTTTTAAAAAGGAGAAACATCTATGTGATAATTAATGATTCACACAACCACTATTATTAAATAAAAAAATAATACATTTTGCATTATCAGTCAAATTTTCTGATTAATAAATGGCAGTGTTTAACTAATTTGTTCAGGGTATACAAACCTTTTGAGCACAACTGTATGTAGTTACATTCTGTATTCGTCAGCTGTTTGGGTGATCTGAGGTGTACCGCCGTGTTGTATTCTGCCCTTCTAGAACCACCTGCCTTAGGATTTTTTTCATGTTTTGTGTTTTGAGATCCTTTTTAGCTCAACGTGGTTCTAAAAAGTAGAGAGTTATGTTTTTTGAGTTATTGAAGCCTTTCTGTGCGCTTGATCCGAATCTAGCCGTTCTCCTTTGATCTCACTCATCAACAATGTTTTTGTGCTAGCAGATTTTTTTTTTCCATCCCATTCTGTGTATACTCTGTCGGATGGTGTGTGTGTGTGTAAATCAGCTTGGTCTTGCTCAACTATTTTTCTTACATAATACTCAATATAATACCCAATATAATAATTTGCTCACTCATACTCACAGACAAATGTTTTTATGAAGAAAACGCCTGTGTGATTCGTGAGTTGAAGCTGGCACACATAATACTCCTTTGCCCACTGCTGGAAGGTAGGTTGGTTTGTTTAAACACTGTTTTAAGTCTTCACAAGTGTTCACAAGTCTTTCTGAAGATATGTGTAGATTTTTATTTCATTAGGAATTTTCTCTTTAGGCTGCAGTGCGTGCCACAATGCCAGAAATCATACAGAATCAGCCAGAAACTACTCAAAAACCAACTCGGTAAGGTTTAACCAGAATCTTCTATATAAGGTTTTTCAAAGTGTACACTGCAAAATTCCCAGTGTTGATTTAACACCCCAAGTGTTTATATATGACCTAATGGTCACGAATGTACTCTGAAAGTGTTAAATCAACACTCTGGGTGTTAATTCAAGACTAAGGATTTTGCTGTGTACATTTTGTGTTCATTATATTGGTACTTTATTCATAACAGTTTTTTATTTAACAATTTTGCATGTATGGCAGTGACTGCACATCCATTCTTCAGTTCTTCTGGCAGATCACATTTAGTTATCTGTAATAAAACTTTTCTTAACTGATTGGTGTGGTCTCATCAGTATATCCACGCCCCCATCCACTGGACACAAGAGCGCTGTGAATGTTTTAATAAGAATAAAAGTAATGTGAATAATTTGCTATATCTCAAGTGTCCCTAGATCTCAACCCGAACACACACCTATGGCGGATTTTAGAATGGCTTTGTTGTTTATTTTTTAAATATGTCACTAATCTATAAAAGATGTATGCTTGTCTACTTAAATTGTTGGATTCTGTTGCAGTACTAATTGTATTTGTTTTGTTCAATGTCAGGAAGAAAAAAAACAAAGAGACGCACAATGCAGGTAAGAGCGCAGGAAGAATGATTGCATTTTTACATCATCATCTCAGTAATGCGCAATATAGTGATTTCCAATACATATTCTCTTTCTATTATTATTATAAATTTTTTTAACACACATTAGTCATACGATTGGCAAATTCTGACAAATATCACTAAACAGGACTGTCTGCAGTTCTTTTGAACTTTATGGTCATCAGGTACTGTTTTTTGTTTGTTTGTTTTGTTTCCCAATTTTTAACATACATTTAAACACCCATGTGTGATTTAGTCGAAAGACACCGCAAAGAGAAGATCAATGCCGGTATCAAACGAATCGGAGATCTCTTGCCTTGCTCTCAAGCCTTAAAACAGGTAACGCACAATGCACCCTAAACAACATAATCATGTAATAAATGGTAATAAAACTAAGAGTTACTTTATTTTTTCTAGAGTAAGAATATGATTCTAGGGGAAGCCTTTCGTTATATCACTGAGCTGAAGCAACGAAATGATGAAATGCTGCTCAATGGAGGAGACAAAGTACAAGGTAAGATCTTTCATCTGCTCTACTTGGTAGGGTGTGAACTATGACTTAAGGACTCTAGACTGGTGTAATAGTTTAGTTTTTCTTCTGTTTTTGATGGATTTAGTTTTTTAATCCGAACAGTGCCATAGCTGTGAGTAATTGGTCCAAAAGAATATAATAAGTGTTGCTGTCTGTGTAGAACAGGTGGCATTCCTCTTCTCCATGTTTAAAAAGCCTCGTCAATTGTAGGTATCTGTGAGAACGTGTATATGGAAAAGAGGAGTTTCCCAGTTGAAAAATCTTGCTTAATTGAGATATGTTAGTGTTAGTGGTGTAAATTGTATTCTTTAAAAATCTTTATTGTCCGTTTCTCTGCAGCGGATGAGATAAAACGCTTACGACAGCAGGTGGAGGACTTACGAAAGGAAAGTGCTCATTACATTGAGCTCCTCAAAGCAAATGGGATCAACTTTCTGGATGACCCCACTATTCACTGGAAGGGCAAACAGCGCTGTGCTAAAGTAGCCAAAATCACACCAACTCACTTGATGTCAAAGGGAATAATTGTGTATTCCAATGAGAATTTGGTTTGTTCAGGAAGTAAATCGACTGATCTTTCAAATCCTGTTTCTCACCTGGATAAGCAGCCAGTAAATGCTTTAGCCATTCAACCATCTTGCAATGTTCAGATGGGTCCAAGTCAAGCACTTGGTGTCCCAAATGGAACACAGATCAGTGAAATAACAGTCCCCTCTACAACATCTTCACACATTCCTTTAGCGACTATTATTCCTGCTGTATCCAAGCCCTGTCTTACAGTGGTGGAGCAATATGCTGCTGTGGCACCTGTTGCTCCAAAATTGCCCCCTCCTGGGAATTATGTTGCTCTTCAAGGCATATATCCAAAGCTTGCGGTCACTGCACCTAGTCTGCAACATACTCAGCCAGCAAAGCCTACACCAACTCTAGAGTCTTCCACCAGTTGCACAACGCCTGTTCAGCTTCAGCCTGTTTTTAGTCTGTCGGCCATGCCTCAAACCGTGGTCAGTAGCACACATGTTTCTGATGCTCCTTCAGTGTTGCCGCAGGATACTGAAAGCATGTGTCTTGCTCAGACATTACCAGGCAACTCTGCTCATCTTAGGACTAGTGCAGCTAGCAGTACACAGACCACATGGACAACACTACAGCTTACTGGAAACACAGTACAGCCTGTCTGTCGAGCTTTGGCCACAGAAGCCAGTAGCTCTGGACATAATATTCCCCAACTTTCAGGATGTCCTGTTGTTGCAAATCCCCAGGCCCATCCTGTTCCGTTCCAAGTGCAAACGCAAGTTCCTATGCAACTGCAAACCCCCAAACCAGCATGCATCCCTGTTCGGCCTAATCTTCCCCAGTTGTTACCAGCTGTGCTTACCAGTCCTCAAACACCTGTTGTTACTCAGGCATCACTTTTATCCCAGACTCCTGTGGTCCTTCATCAACCACCTGTTGTACCCCAGACAGGGTTACTAACTCAGTCACAAACTGTTGTAGCTCAACCCACAATTTTACCCAAATCTGTCCCTCCATCAACTCAGCCCCACACATACCCAGCCATACAACACAAGTCTCAAATTCATCATGCCATGCCACCTCAGCATGAACTACAAGCCACTATTCCATATCAGCCTCCAGCCCAGCCAGCTATAATACCCCAGTCCAAGTCTGCCACTGTGCCTCCTGTTCAGCAAACAATTGTGCCCCAGACTCAAGCCGCCACACTGCCAGTACTTCAGACAATGCAGGTTGTGCAAATGAATTCAGATGGTACCCCAGTAATTGGAGCATCCCTGCCACAAAATAATTCAAATGTTGTTATTTTGCAGCAGGCCAATTCCTGTCCAGGCTCAAAAGTAATTAGAGAGGATGTTACCAATCAGGCGACATGCCAGCACATTGTTATAATCCAGACACCAACAATGCCACCTACTCAACAGAACCATCAAACTAACATTATTCCAGCAGCAGTTTCCACTTTGGCAAATCAAGTAACCACATCCACCAACCCCTGTCCCACTACTGCTCAAGCTAAACAACTGGTTCATATCCTTCCACGTCCTTCAGCCCAGGTTCAGACACAGGCACCCCAAACTATCACTGTGAATGGACAGGTTTACGTTTTACAATCAGTGAAATCAGCAGACAGTGGCAACTCTCAGGTTAGCCAAAGTGCTACGCAAATCATTCAACCCACCTGTGAGGAACCCAGTACCAATGTGGCATTGAATTGTTTGGGTGCCCTCACTAGCCTTAGCCAGAGCATTTCACAAGTCTCCAATCAAAGCATTTCACAGGTCTCCAATCAGAGCAATGTACAACTGCAAATTACTCCACCTTCAGACACTACAGTACAGTCTTCTCTGTCTAAGCTGGTTTCAGGAATCAGTACATCAACAGAGACTGCTCTACACACTGTTGTAGCTGCATCAACATCAGTAAGTTCTGCAGTTAGCATCCTGCCAAAGAAGACTAGTGTACTATCTGTAAATCAACCCAAACAGATGCCAGTTAAAAGGGCCAGACCAGTCAAGAGGAAAGAACCAATCAAAAGAAGTACATGCCGAATTACAGCAAAGTCATCAAATAGCACATCATCTCAGTCAAATGTTGCACAAGGACATTCATCCTCTATAACAGATCCTCAGTTTATAAATTCTGCCAGTGAGGATATAAACCTGAAAAGCAGTACTGTAAGTACATCCATGGTCATCAGTGTTTCTTCAACATGCAATACTTCTACAGCTGTTTGTGTTAATTCAAGTAGTAAATCACTTCAGAGTCCTGCCCATTCCACAAATACAAGTGTTGGTTCCCTAGTCAATAATGAAGGAGCAAAGAGTCAAGAACAAAGTGTTAATGCAACTCCACCATCTTACAGTAAAATGGTTAGTACCCTTAATACTGTAACTTCCCTTGAGAATAGCACCATCCCAGTGGTTCATCCCAGCAGTGAACCTGTTTTAACCAATAATATTGACCTTGAACAAAATGAATCAACAAGTAGTGTTCTCTCTTCTCAGTGTAGCACACTGAAGAGAGCATCCACAAAATCAACAATAAATGAGAATTCCCTACCCAGTGCACTTATTCCTCAAGAAAAATCAACAGTCAAACATTCTTCTACGAGCTGCATGCAAACAGAATCAAGTCAAAGCAAAACCATGCTCACAACAGTTAGTTCCTCAGAAAGTAACTTGAAGGTTTCATCTGTTGAAACCACACCTCAGCAAACCCAGAGCACACCTTCAGGCATAAGTGCTGATTCAACAAAGAGTCTAGAACCTGGAGCCCTCTTAAAGAAGGTTCCACAGGTTCGAACAGAGCCTGCAATAGTTAAACCAGCAGACACTTCACATATGCAGACATCTTTTGTTTTGCAATCCACTTCATCAACTTGTTCAGATACGACAGCACCGGTTCTACACCAGGAATCCAGGAATTTGAACACATTGAACAAGCTTCTTAAACATTCAGAAGTTAATATGTCTGTGACAACTGCTAATCAGATTCATCCTGTTAGTATCAAACTTGGTCAGTCAAATTCAAGCAAAGAAATCAACAGAAGTGAAAATTCAAGTGTTACCACTGAGAGTATGTCTGAGGCAGACTCTTTCTTGCAAAAAGAATCTGTCCTTTCACAGGAGGCATCAGCAATGGGAGGTGAATCATATGATCCCTCACTAGTGCCAAATAGACAGACTGATTCACCAACAGCAGGAGCCTCAATTAACAGAGGCTTTTCAGTTGCATCACTGCTTCCAACAGGTCAGAATATTTCTGCATCTCCTAATACATTTGGTTCTTTTAGTTTCACCTCTGAGCAGGCAGAAATCTTAGCAATGGCTGCAAGGGCTATATTTGAGCAAGATAGCCCAGGAAGGAAGAGTGATGGCTGCAGTGGTGACAACCCATCAAATACAACTGCCACCAGATGGGAGCTTCCAAAAACACAGCAAACTCCCATAATCAAAGAAAGAGTCACAAGTCAACAGTTAAAACAGGCAAATCAGGGTGACATTACAGTGTCAAAGACTCCATCACTGGTTGAGGTTTCTGGAATTAGTACACCTGGTATCCGACTTCCACTGAACACATCTTATTCTCAGTCACAAGTTAGTACTCTCACTAGTCTAAATGTTAATAATCTGATTAGGCCAAGTTCTGTCCAGTCTTACCCAGGGTCTCCAAACCTTGGTCAGCAAGTCACTGTCCCATCACCAGGTGGAGCAGCAATTCTAGTGTCTCAGACGTCATCTCAGGTTACCCAAAGCTGCTCTGGCCCAGCACAGCTTAATGAATATACACCTTTGAAAAGTGCACTCATGAGAAGTCATATAGGTGCTGGAATATCTGAACGTCATCAAAAGGATATGCCAAAACGGTCTGCCCAAGAGGACCTAGTTCTTCCCATAAACAAGCGCTCAAAACCATGCCCAGCTGGTAGTATTGCGCGGCTAGATGTTAAGGGGACCGATCATGTCCAAGCCATGTCTGGACAATTGCCCCCAAATTCCTCATCGGTTATGACTGGGAACCATTCTGATGGAGGAGGTGCCCTGTTTTCAGGAAACAGTTTTATGACCACCGTGCTTCGCCCATCTGAAGGACACTGCCCTCCTCAACTGGCACCACATGAACAAAACCAGTCTAGTGTGCTGCACCTACAGCAGGGACACATACAGCATGGCACACCACAGTCCGGACAGATAGTTGGAGGAAGCCATTACCTCAAGCATCAACACCACCAAGAACAGCAGAGGCACCTCTACCAACTTCAGCATCACCTTACACAACCAGAAACCCAGATCCACAATATTCAACAGAGGACTCTTCTACAAGATCAGAACGTCCATAAAAAGAGAGTTGTGCGAGGTAGTCAGACTGGACCTCCTGTTAATTTGCAGAAGCAGCATCACTTGGACAAGAATGGTGTACAGCACCAACCACCGCAGCAACAATCCCAGCAGCACCAACAGCAAGCGCAGCAGCACCAACAGCAGCAGCAACAATCCCAGCAGCACCAACATCAGCAGCAGACACAACACCAACAAAAACCACAGCAGCTTCAACAACAGCAACAAATGCAGCAACAAGGTTCACATTCGAGGCACCAACACCTTCAGCAACAACTTCAGCAGCAACACTTTAGTAGACAGGAAAAGAATTGTGAGGGTCAACAAGCAGGCCCTAGGGCTCATCAGAACAACCATTTGAGTCAGCAAGATCGCCAACCAGGGCAGGATCATGGAGCCATGCAAAGGTTAATGGGTTCTCGCACTTTAGAGCAGCAGTTAACTTCACAGGCTAATAATCCTGTTTCTCGCTCTTCAGACCATGCTTGTACTCCATCACGACAGGAGCGTCATCGACTGTCTAGTTATTCTGCCGAGGCACTTATTGGTAAGACATCAACTGCTGGTGACCAACGTATGGGACTTCATACATTACAGAATTCTCGTGGCAATTCACAGGATCAGTCTGAATTACAAGGTTATGTTGATTCCTCACACGGGAAAGGAAATATTAGTCATAATCCTCAAGGCAGACTAGCCCAAGAACATTCGGGGGCTCCAGACATTCAGCGGATATCAGAGCGGTTACCTTTCAAGACTCTTGGTAATGGGCCTCAAGTAAACAGCTTTGAAGTGCAAGTGTCTCACAGTGGAGATATGACCAGTAAATCCGTGGCTCCTACTCAGAGGGGTCCTCAGCCACAAACTGGATTCAGGATGGGAGCTGGTTCCTCTGCTGATGGACGTAGTCGTGGTACCTACGGGACACATCCTTCAGCACAGGCGCTACAAGCTGGAGCAGGGTTGCCACGTGAGCAGGACTCATGCCATCAGAGCTTTATGCAAAGTCTGTTGGCTCCACATCTTCCTGAACAAACTGGACACCAGAGAGCTGCACAAGGCTGTCCCACAGTGAGTATAGAATATAACTGTGTGCCTGGAGTTTCTTCTGGAGAACTTCAGGCTAAAGTCTCAAGCCCTAATCTGCACCCTACACAGACAGGCCCTCCCATGCATCTTGGAGACAACAATAAAGGACACATTTCTCAGGTTAGTGCAAATTTACATGGTTCATCTGTAAGATCAGTTCTGCCCCATGCTCCATCAACACAGCACAGTAGCTCGGATACAGGCCGTCCCCAGGGATCTTCCAGGTCACTTTCTGCTGTCAGTCAGCGAGCCCATCATATTGGACCAGATCCACAAAGCTCAAAAATACGCCCAGGAGATCGACCAAGGTCTGGCAACTTGAGACCTGTGAACACCTTTGAGACTGAAAGTCCATTGTCGCTTCCGTCAGGTGGTGGAGTGCTGCTTGGACGGCCACAGACAGCTGGTGAATCTCGGCGCAGAAGTATCGTGCGCTTTATGCCAGATGGTGCACAGGTCAGTGGTGATGGCAACTTGGTTTCAGATCAGCATCTCACCCAGAACTTTGGCTTTCCCTTTATTGAAGGAGGTATGAACCCTCCACCACCAATTAATGCAAATGCATCTTTTATTCCCCCTGTCACTCAGCCGAATGCCTCACGCACCCCTGCTCTCCTTCCTGTAGAGCCTCAGAACACTCTCCCTTCTTTTTACCCGTCGTATTCACCTGCTGCTCATCCAAGCATTCCAAATGAGATTCCTATACAGTATTTTTCCAACCAGATATTTACAAGTCCAAGTGCTGATAAGAGTAGTAGTACTCCGCTAAACAACCGCTTTGGATCTATTCTTTCTCCACCTCGTCCTGTGGGTTTTGCACAGCCGAGCTATCCACTGCTGACTGATATAACACCAATGCCTATTACAAACTCATCAGGCATTACTCCTCATTTACCCAACTTTAACCTGACTTCTCTCTTCCCTGAAATAGCCTCAGCGATGCCCCCTGACGGTTCTTCAATGCCAATGTCCCCATTATTGTCGCTTGCAAATACTTCCTCCTCAGACTCTAACAAACAGTCTAATCGTCCGGCTCACAACATCAGCCACATTCTCGGTCATGATGGGACCTCTGCTGTTTAAAGTTGCAGTAAGAAGGATATTAAATATTTGCCTCATGTGCAGTACTATCTAAATTTAAATCAGCATATCTGTTGAACGGAATTACCTTACTTTTTGGGATAAAAAAAAATTTTTTTGGCATGACATGTTCATTTGTTTCTGCTATAAGCCTATGCATAGAATTTATGCCTATGCATAGAACTCTTGTAACACAAATAACACCTGAAGTGTCAATGCCTACACGACTAAAACAGTTATTACCTGACCTGATGCCACAATACATCCATCCTTTTTTGTGAATGATCATAAGCCTTCACTGATTGTGTGGATTTAAAGAACTTGGGAGTTTCCAAGTTTTCCCCCCATCTCTTAAAGAGACTAAAGAAAGATTTTTTTATTGATTAACAAAATACAAGGTAAAATATTTTTACTTATTTATGGGAAGATGTGTTTTTGTAGATATTTGTAAATATACAAATGTGGTTATTAAAATTGTTTTGTTTTATAAATTTTTGTCTTTTATTGATTTGGCTGAACTTCAATTCAATTGGGAAAGTCGAAGTGTATTTGTGCAAAGCAAATGCATTTATGTTGTTTTCACCATATATATATAGATATAGAGAAAGTATGTATTTATAGTTTTCTTTTGTTTTTTCTTGTCCCAACTATTTATTTAGATGGTACAATATTTGATACAACATTTTCTTAATTAGTGAGCCATAGTAAAAAAAAAAAAAAATACACATATATATATACACACATATATATATATATATATATATATATATATATATATATATATATATATATATATGAATTTATGACTGACACAGCTTTTATTAAGTAAAACTGTTTTAACAAACTGACATATATTTTACCAACTTATATGAGCAATAAGTTTTATTTTTTAAAAAATAAGCCAAAGAAGTTTCATACATCATCTTTAGAAACCCAGAACTACATAATTGAATAAAGTGCAGTATTTGTCTTTTGTGACGTATCACAAGCTTCCCATTTCTATCATCAATGATTTATTTCAGCCTGATAAACCCTCAGCATTTTTGTCTTAATATTTTATTCATATATTGAATGAAATTAGTCACTTCAAAGAAAAACATTGAACGAAAAGTTCACTGCAAATTCTCTCGCACTCACTCACTCATTCTATACACCACTAATCCTTTACACTCCAGGATCAGCCTGGAGCCTTGCCCAGGGGACTCGTGGCACGAAGCCAGGTTCACCAGGATCCCAATTCATAGCAGAGCACACAAGCACATACGCTACAGGGAGTTTGGAAATGCCATTTAGCCTAATCTACATGTCTTTAGCCTGTGACCCTGAGGTGGGACTTTAACCCTCAACGCTTTATGTCCAAGGCCACAGCTTACCATGCACTACAAGCTGTTGATGGAAAGAAAAAAACACGAAATGAAGCAGTGACTGTAATTTCTTCAGCTTTATTTACATGCAGTAATGCTGTATGTGACATAACCACAATAGCCAGGTACCCTTCAAAAATGAATTTTCCTTCATTTCTTTTCATGGTTCAGCACTTTGTGTGAAGGCTAATACTGATACAGTAGCATTGTCTCTTAGTACAGTCTACTGGGAACTGTACATTATATTCAGAATTTAGGGAGATTTAAAGGAGCTACATATAAGATTCTTTTCATTAAAATATAAACGGTGTATAAAATTGCAAAGGCCATTGTGTAATTTAATTTAAAACATATATTTTTTAGTGTAGTGTACACCTGAATAATATTATTTTAGAAATTCATTGGAAATTTTAAGGTACTGTACCAAATAATTACCAAGTAACAGGTGGTCTCTAACTGTGTATTGTACACCTCAGTTACTGCGGTCAACTATTATAACCCTCTTAATTTATAAAAATGGTCAAACGTCATTAAGGATTAGTTAAATAGAGTAAACTAGACAAACACTCAGCAACATGAGACAGGAAGTAGAAGGTTACATGTAGCTCCGTAAATCTGAAAATCAGTATTTGAAGGTAGTTGTGTTCGTTCCAGGTTTCCCATGCACTTCTTAAAAACATATAGGCAATATTACTGAAGGCAGTGTGTTTATACATTGCATACATTTGTTAATACTTTGTTAATAATGAAATACATATTTTTAGTTATATATCTACAAAAACATTTGAACACATTGAACCAAGAAGCTGAGCACCACCAGTAACACAGATTAAACACAGGCCCCATGTAGTGAGACTTTTTGGCAAAAACTGATTTTTTTCTGAATAAGATATGTGGCAAATATTATACGCTGATGAATACTGTTTTAACTATTCATTTATAAGCTATTCATGCTCAAAATCTTCAAATTAAAGCATTCTTTACAGCACAAAGGCATGAATAATGTAATAATATTAACATTTCCAATAGCAAAACAGCTAACATCATTGCTTGGACAAGGACCTTCTTTATCCTGGTGGTGACAAAGCAAACACAGTAATACATTTTTCTCTTTTATAAACAATCCATATATACAACATAACAAAACTATTTACATGAGCATAAATATATAAATATAGTATCTTTAATACAAAAATAAATACTGTCTCTCTTCTGTTTTTTGTTGTTTTTGTCTCTTTTTTTTTTATTTCTCTCTTTTTTTCATCCGTCTTTCTGGTTTACTCGTTCCTCTAGCCGAACGTCACGGTGGATCTTGACATCTTCCTCTTGTGTTGTGACTGATGTCATCATGCAATCAGCATCTAATGTTGGCAACAGGGACAAATCTGGAAAAAATATAACCACCATCAGTGATAAACCAGAAATCGTTGTCCGTTCGTTTTGCTTTAGTGAGTGATGTGGTGGATCTAAAGCCTACGCTGGAAACACATTCAGTAGA
Source organism: Clarias macrocephalus (assembly GCA_011419295.1). Taxonomy (NCBI): domain Eukaryota; kingdom Metazoa; phylum Chordata; class Actinopteri; order Siluriformes; family Clariidae; genus Clarias; species Clarias macrocephalus. Next base: position 37,673 of record JAAGKR010002799.1, read on the forward strand.
GGTACAGCAGTCCATTCACCTACTGGAATGTGATGGTGTTCATTTACTAACCTAAACTCTGGATAGTGTGGTTCTCCTGCGCATGATCAGGATGATCAGGGCTCAGGAGCTCCAGAGTAGAGTCGTCTGGCTCGCAGCAGCCATCATCTTCAACATGACCGGGAACACTGTAGACAGCCAACACACTACATCAGTCAAAGTCTAAATTGTCTAATACTAATATTCATCCTTGAGTTGCAATTGAAAAAGTCTTGGCATCCATTTTTCACAAATGAGCTTTTGATAGACTGATTCATTACTGATTCTTACCCCACGGGGTAGTGATATCCATGAGCATGTCCATTGGAAAGTCTCTGAGGCATAAATGTGCCATTTTCCATTTCACATTCTGCATCATCCTGTAACAGAGACAGAATTTAACACGTGTTGCAAACAACTTTTATATATATATATATGCTGTTAAAGTAAATTTCCTTTCACGTGCTGGACATGCTGAAAGTGTACCTGGTGTAGTCCAGAACTGTGGTGTGTGTGATGCTTCCCGTTGGTCATGTACTCTCCTTTCGCTGCGTACATAGTATGGCCGGGAGTCAGGTGGGGGTCTACAGGGCAGTGCCCTACTAAAGCCATGCCCTGCATCGGCACCATGGTGTACTGACAGGACGACAGCGGTGTAGCTACAGCGGGAAAGCACATATCTGTCGTTTGCTCTAAAATAAAAAGTTTTAACAACAAAGCTCAATATCGTGCAATGTTAAATGTTAACATGCTTCCATTCATTACATAAAAAACAAAGTAACATGACCAAAGATGTCAAATATTATCAAAGTTGACCTAAAAAAATGATGTGCCACACTCACTCTGCTTGGCCCAGGCTCTCCATAGACAAAATGGAATGAAGGCAACGATGATGAAAACAAGGGCTCCCAGCACCACCACTCCCACTATGAGGTACGGTAAGTCACTGGGGCGAGGCACAGGGTTTACCACGTTCGGCCGGATGGACGAAGTCTCTGGAGTTGTGTGCTTCTGATTGGGGCGGGCTGGAAGTCCAAATAAAACTCTTTAGAAACAAGCAGCAATACTGTAGGAGAGTAAGCCTGTGTGTGTAATTTTCTGTGTGTATTGAGAGACTGAGAGAGAGAGAGACAGGGCATTAGAAACTCGCCTTTTGTTTCTAAGATGACCACGTTGCCAAACTCGCTCACGCCTCCCTCATTAAAGCACTGCATCTTAATGTCGTATGCTGTTTCAGGCTGCAGGCTGGTAATTGCGTGCCAGTATCGGTCTCCTGAAAAACACAGCAAGCTATTTAACCCATGAACATGCCACTCTGTCAGCTAACATGAGTGTCCGGCCTTTTCCGATGACTCACCCTCTACGACATCTCTCTTATAGTCACTGTCGTTATCGCTGTCAGTGGGTCGGTAATAGATGTAGAAGCCGTAAATGGGGGTGTTGTTCACTGGCGTGTACTGAGGAGAGAAAAGTCATTCTCTTTAGTAACTGATGCCGACTGAATTGGGGAGAAATGTTCTTACTGGTATAGTCAGGTTAAAATCATGCCATTAAAAATGTAATGATTTAATACATAGTACAGTATACTGTATATATAGTTAAGCTGACATTTCTTTGTGTCATGTCTCGGGGTCTGACTAAAACTAAAATATGTGAATTTTTATGTGAGCATTAATGTTTTTATAATTTTTTTTTACTCACAGTCCACTTAAGGATGATGGTGGTCTCATTGATGGCTTCAGAGTAGGTGATGTAAGGGCCATCGACGGGTCGGGGGTTGGTCTGATTGCTACCCATCACCGTGTAGGCTTTGGATGGTGCACTCGGTGGACTCGCTCCCAAAACGTTCACCGCCAAAACCCGGAACTTATATGAGGTTCCTGAAATGCGTTAAAAAAAAAAAAAGCAAGCAAAAATCTGTTAAAGTCACAGGTTTTTAACTTGATTTTTAAAAATTATACTTTTAGCTAAAGCAAAAGATCTCACAATTTTTTGCAAGCAAGGACCCCTTTGACAGTAACATGAATTCCACAGACATTCACACACAGACTTTTTCTAATAAGCAGTATTCGTATTTAGATTTGTTCTTATTATCTAACCGTGTATAACAATATTCTGGGTATTTATTAGATCTTTAGGGCTTCTTATTTCTAAACTTTCCGGACACAAAAAACACATTAGATCAAAGTGGATACTGAGTATAGGACTATGTGTTTTAAATTAAGAACGTTTGGAGTAAACTCATTCTGTTTATGTGATCGATTCGAACAAACGAATAACTTCAAGAGCTTCAAGAAGGAATCTCCCTTCACTGTAATAAATTTTCAAAAGCACACCTTTCCTGTAGCTCCACTTCTCAGAATCAATTTAAGTACCACTGATCTAGAGCTTTAAATAAAGTTTTTTTTAATAACACTGCTCGTAAGCATTCAAAATCTAGTCATCTAGTGTAAATCATGGTCAATAATCAAAAGAACGCTGCAGCACACCTTTCTCCAGGCCTTTGATCTGTACAGACAGGCGTGATGGAGAGATGTTGTCCTCCGCTACCTCCCACTCGCCCCCGGCTCCTCCGTCCTTCCTCAGTTTCTTAAACTCGACCCGAAAGCACTGAATGGGGAAACCTCTGTTTCCTCGGGGGATCCAGGTCACGTATGCTGAAGTCTCTGATGCTGTGGTCACCGTCGGTCTGTCTGGAGCTTCAGGGGCTACAAGCAAATAAACAGCGAAGTAAACACAAGTACAAATCCACAGCAAGGCGCTTATGCATGCAAATGTTATATAATCATACAAACATACATACATAAACGTATACACACATACACCAACACACACTTACTGTTATCCTTAATTTGAGTTAGGATTGGAAAGAGGTCAAGAGACAGAGAACCAGAGTTAGTATAAAACAGGCATGTTGGTTATTGTTAGAACAACTTAGTGTGGAAAGATTCCACACAAAAAAATGCATTACTTCTGAATGTGGAAAATGTGTTTCACTGAGGTACTTACGAGACAGACGTGACGGTGACACTGGTGTCTTTGGTCGTTCATTTGTTCCACCTACAGTCTTGCGTCCTAAAACGAAACGGAAAAGTTAAACACTGATATAATAATGGGTGATCTCACATGCTTTTGACTCTGATATTAGTGAACCTGCAGTACCTTTGCCAGTTCTGAAGGTCATCATGGCAGGCTGACCCAACCCTGCACAGTTCCTCGCTGACATCTCAACTTCATACAGGCTGGCCGGCTGCAGTTTGGCCAGAATCAGCTTTTGCTCCAAACCAGATATGTTCTTTATGGTCCACTCACCGAGGGAGTCTCCAGCCTGAGGAACAGGGCAAGACAGGAAATAGGAGTCAACCAACACAGGTATTTTAGCATTTCTATGTAGAGTTGCCGATATGTCAGTGGAAATTGTTTTCATCCTACATGGCCACTATTTAAGAACAGGCAAATACTCTAGTTTTTCAAGTCATCCCAGTCCATCATACTGTTGGCTCATAAATTCAAGGGTCCGCCTAAATAAAGGTACTGAAAAATGCTTTTACCTTTCTGTACTTGATAACATATTCCAGTACGGGCGCACCACCATTGTGCCGAGGCTCCCAGATGAGCTCGTAATAGTCGGCTGTGCCTGTACGCGGCTGGCTGAGGATGACTGGAGCCTCGGCCGGCGACACGTTTCCCGGGATCTCTGAGCAGTCTACGAAAAGATCTGTGCTGGGTGCCACGGGCCGAGCAGGAGGCAGCTCTCGCAGAACCTCGTCAGGGCTCATTGGCCGAATGAGTGGCAGCCGACCCGGCCGCGAGGGCGCTGAAAAGCAAACAAGAGGACAGTGCATTTAACAAAGGAACAGAAAAAAACACTTTTTAAAAACAATTTAGTTTTACAAACAATTTAACAAATTAGTTGCTAGTAAACTAGTAAAACGTACACAACATTCTTGTCAAGAACATCAAAAGTGGCGATCACAATGCCTTTAAAGAGGAAAAACAGATATACTTTTTGATTTAGATTTATTCACACACACATGCAAAGACCAACTATTCAATTCAATTCAATTTTATTTGTATAGCGCTTTTAACAATTTTCATCGTCGCAAAGCAGATAAAAAGCGCACAAAAAGCAATCTACACAAAAGCAAATAACACTTGGACATTCCTTTACTCAGACTTATTGTACGTACCAGAAGGCACAGTGACGAGACGCGTAGCAGCCTGGGCTCCACCCACCCAATTCTCAGCCATGCACTGATAGACTCCATCATCCTGAGGGCCCACACTGAAGACACGCAGCATGTGTGAGGAGGTGAGGCGGTGACGTGATGAGGAAGTGATGGGTTGAGCGTTATGGAGCCAAACCACGCTGGGTGTTGGATTTCCACGAACCTGACAGCTGAACTTCACTGTGTCACCCCACGCTGGTTCCTGCTGCAGCAGCTCCACCCGCACCTGCGGGGGCTCTGAGAGAGGAGACAGGAAAGTAATTAGCCTGTGTGAGGGAGCTGCGGTATATAGTGTGAGTCTTACTAAAATTACAAAATACAGGGCTTTTTTTTGCCATAGGTCTATGTCGGAAATTGTGTCGTGAATGTGATTCTCTGGCTTTCTAACTCCCTTTCCCTTTCTCATACACATATTCTCCGTCTCTCTCACTCTCTCAATGTCTCTCTCTGTTGTTCTTGCACTTGATGGTTGGCTGCTAATAAAACAGCAAGCGCTCATTAGGGCAGCAGGAGACCAGGTTTAATCAATCACATCTGGCATGAGACGAGCCCACAAAAACAAGCTCTGTCTCGGCTACTCCAATTTTGCCCACACACACACACACACACACACACACACACACACAAACATATACACTGCTCTCAGCTTTCAAAATAGCATGAGCTATTAAACAAATAAAACATGCTATCCAGAAGTGAGATTAATCTATACCGCTTAAATGTCTGCCAAAGTATAATGACGCGCATGACCTGAGCACTCACCGATCACTTGTACTTCGTAGAGTACGGTGGCTGCGCCAGGAGAGCCCATGCCATTGTGGGCGTGGCAGGCATACTTGCCCGAGTCTTCGTCACTCACTGCGTCGATCAGCAGGTTGCTGAGCAGGAACCGAGTATTGTTTTGAGGGCTTAGTTCTTGTCCGTCTTTCGCCCAGGTGACCTGAGGGGTCGGGGAGCCGCTGGCTACACACTCCAGAACAAGCCTGTGTCCTTTAAGCACCGTCATGGAGCGGGATGCTGGTGGGTAGATGATCCTCGCTGCCTCAGATGTCGAACCTGCACAAAAGCCACACGGCTTGGCTTAGTGACCAGAGCTGCTGAGAGTCTGACTACTCACTTTTTCCATGAATACACATTACAATATAATTGTTGCAACTTTTACACTTGTTTATTTGAGTGTGCACTCACGGCGTATGCGCAGGCGGTCAGTGGAGGTGGAGGTCTTGATCTCCTGAGTGACCGGATTGTAGGCAGCACATTTGTAAGGCCCTTCGTCCTCCTGGGTGGCGTTCGCGATCTGCAGGTTCCCTGATGGCATGATGAGGTAATTCCCTATAGTGACAGACAGGGGGCAGAGGTTATCAGCAAACACAAGCAAACTGCATCAAAGGCTGTTCGGGCTACAAAGTCTCAATGTCATCTGATAGCAGATGAAAAAGCTGAAGAGATCAAAAAACAAACTAGCACTTGAAAAATGTATAATAAAAGATAAACAATTTAGGGGAAAAAATGAGCACTGGAAATAGCGACTCTATACTCTTTTCATTTTTACTGTTTTACATTTAGCCAGATTTACTGTCAAATACTATCCACATGCTTGTCGGATCAAACATAATTTACAATATGTCACTAAAATTTAAAGATCACTAATTTAAATAAAAGTCATCTGTAAAACAGAAAAGGCAGGAATATACAAAGAAAATGAATTTTAAAAAATATAAATGCTTATTTTAAAAAAAAGAACCTAAATAAAAACTTTAACTAAAAGCCACCTATAAAAAAGTAAAAAGTAAAAAAAAAAAAAAAAAACAATGAATAAACCAAAACAGTTTCAAAAATATACCTTAAAAACTATTTAAAGCAATAACCAAAGAAAGAGCATGAAAGATGTCAGGACCACCAGGGGGCGCCAACAATTCTGTAAAAGATCCAACAGCATGGAGAACTCACTAACAGAGAGCCACAGCTGCCAGAGGGTTACATACCAGGCACGGCATGAGAGAAAGATTTACAGATGACATAAATAATTGGAGAAAATATTTAAACAAAAGTATTCCCAAGTTTCAACTTATTCCTGATAAGTGACTTATCTGGCGATTAAACGATAAGAAGAGGGCAGATAAAAGAACTGGCATTCCAGCAAAATCAGGTTCTCGAGATGAGATGAGACGAGACTGGTGATAGAGTGAGGTAGGAATGAGAAAGAACTGATCAAAAGTTACAGAGATTTTGAAGTCTTTAGTACCTTTGGATGTTTCGAGCCACTCCTGCTTGATGCTGTAGCGGACCTGCGCCTGGGGCTGGCTCTCTGGGAGATGGCACTCTATCACCGCTGTGTTCCCTTCATCCACCTCAATCTCCTGCTGGTCATCGGGTTCAAAGTCTCGCAGTTCTAAACACACACATGCAATCATCAGGCTACTAAACCCATAGAAATTACATCCAGAACAGTACGGAAACATTGATAAATTAGTAAAATGGACAAATATAAGGAGCACTGCAGGGAAATCACGACAGTCAAAAACAGTGATGTGATTGGCTGGCGCTGCATTTTTGCTGTTGTATGGCACTAGTGCACAGTTTAAAGCAACACTCATTATCATCATCATGGTCATTACGAACGAGAAGTCCCACAATGCACTGCGGCTATATTCCTTGAGTTATGTTCTCAAAACAGGAACGTGTCATTTGGAGCTTTCCGTAGGATATCAAATGTACAGACACATCGTAGTCTTACGACACAGAGCCTGAAAGTCTGCCTCGCTCTGACCTCTCGTTCGCCCACGAGCTAAAATGAGGTCAGAGGTCGAAGGTGTCCTTCCTCTTAAGTTTCAGCAAAAGAAAACCAGCATGGACTGCAATGAGTGTGTGTCAATGGCTATGTTTACACAAACAATATTTCTTTAATCCGATTAAAATGATTCTGATTAGAGATTTGAAGTTAAGTGTTTACATGGACGCTGATCTGACAAAATGTGTGTTTGCATGCTCGAAGCATTTCATCAGAATATTATTTACAATAAAACTATTTTTGACATGCATGGAGTGGCTCTGCCCACCGTGAAGTGTTTAATCTGCTGGAAATAAAACAAACAGAAGATGTAGTAACTTTGAGGTTAAGTTAAGCTTCCCATGTTTGTTGATAAATCCCACCTTCTGTGTTATAACTGGTTACAAGAATTTGGTCTTGTCTATGATTGGTTAGATGCTTTATAACATAGGAAATGATGAGCCAATCAGAGTGCTCTGTTCTCGCTAAGTTTCCCGATCAGGGAAAAAAAAGCTAAATTTCCCTCTTGGAAACTCATCACATCACCTAATGTTACCTCCATGTGGGCAAACATGCGCAGGAAGATTATATTCAACAACAGAGAAACCATCAGATCAAATGTTTACTTGGATAATATTTACTTATTGAACAGATTATAAGAGGTCCACACCACACCTCTCACTCTCACTGCAATGAGGTCAGATCAGGTCAGACATCTCTGACTGGGGTAATACGTGATCCATTTTATTCCGTTTGGGCGAATATTCTGATTATTATTGTAATGTAAACGCACCTCATGAGGAATAAAAATGCCCATATACCATTTTAAAACACTCCGAAATTGTTGATTTTTCTTTTAATCAAAACAAGCCGGCTGCATTGTCCTGAACGCTTGTTTTTCATTTGGTTTTATTGCATTCTTTGGCAATTCTGAAGTCTCTCAGTCATGCTGAACGATGATGAGTCAGGGTGGAATTGTGCAAGGTTTTAAGTCCGAAACAGAACTCAAAACTGGGGGGGGAAAAAACGGAAACAGAACTAGCTGTGAGCTCGTCTAGCCAAACCCGCTGCATAGGCTTCAGCGCATCTTCTCACTTTGATTTGTGTAAAACATACAGTATGTATTTAAAATGAATTAACGTGATGGTGCTCCGAAACTTTGGGATAATAAATTGCTAGTGCGTGTACACACACGCACTCACACACACACACCCCATTCCAAAGCAGATGAGCATCCCAGGATGTGTTCAGACTGGGTGCAGGCTGGGGGGAGCTGGGGAAAGGCGGTGTGACGCTCCGTTTGCTAAATCAATCAGGGCCTTTTTATAGCTTCCCCCCTTGCCTGCCTCCCGAATTCCACCCAGCACACCTTTAACCCCCTCCTGCACCAACCCCCACGCTCCACAACACACACACACATTCCTGCTCTCAGTACCCCTCCATGAGTAGTCTCAGGTGAACCAGGAGGGTTTTGATAGAGAGAAGAGAGAGTGAGTGAGAGAAAGAGAGAGAAGACTGGCATGAACGTGAGACAAAGTACATCTGCTATTAAAGGAATACTCTGGTGCTTTTCCTGGAATCCCTGACCTGTGAAAAGTTGCTTTCTCGACCTAGCCATGTGCACGCGCCCTCTGTAAACCCCCGACGACTGCCCTCAGACGTCCATTATAATCAAGGTGTTTCTCAGAACAGGGTCAAATGTTGAAATATTAACAAAGTCAATTCTCGGGTGCATAGTGTAGCCGTAGAGTCGCAATCAGAAGAGGGCAGACAAATGCAAAGTTGCACGAGTGTGGAAAATGAATGCATGCATTGTGTGTGTGAGGTGCACTCGAACTATGTGTGTGTGTGTGTCCTGGAGAGCCAGAGAACAGGGGATGCTGGGAGTCACTCAGGATTAATGGTATTTATGAAAATGGATCTGCTTTGCTTCCAACTCGTCTTGGCAACGGTTTCATACACGCTGCAGGCTTTCTTAGCGTTCATCATTCTTGTGTGCGGGGAGCTGTGGAGCCTGTGTGTATGTGTGTGTGTATGTCTTTGTGTGTGCGTGTGTGTGTCTTTGCTCTGGGCAGACTGGAATATGACATTAAAACTGACTCAGAGAAAGTAGTAACAGTCTGTATCACATCAGAGGAGTGCAGGGATTCATGTGTGCCTGATCGTGTGTGTGTGTGTGTGTGTGTGTGTGTGTGTGTGTGTGTGTGTGTGTGCGTGTGTGCGTGTGTGTGTATCGTTTCTGGGAAACCTAGGGATGAGTAGAACATATGAAGAAACTTTTGATGCTTATAATATCTCCCTTGGCGAATATCACTGTTGTTACTTGAGAATGTGGCCAATATCTGATAAGTACCAGGATTAAGTAGGTACTGAATCTAACTCGTTAAACCATACTTAAATGCACTAATTAGTGCGTCAAGTTGATTGTTTGATTTACATTCTATGTGCTTAGCTTGATACTAGTAGCTAAGCCAAATACTGATTATGCTTTGATCTCGTCAGCAAACTGACCAGAGGAATTTACTATTTCTGCACTTTTTCTGCATAGAAGTTGCACAAAATTGAGAAAATCACAATTTCGACGTGGCTGAAATTGCAGCTCCTGATCGCACGAGAAGGTGAAAGATTCAAGGTCGCTCGTCGCTTGTGTGTTGAACGTGAGTGGCTCAATGTGCGATCGCAATCACTTGGACTAAATTCGTGGCACATTATATACCCCCGGAGGGTGTGTATGTGTGTGTGTGAGACAGGGTGAGAGGAGTGTGTGTTGGCTCACAGGCGAGGGAGGCTTGCTTGTCTCCAGAAGAATTTGAGTGGAGAGGTTGAAATGAAACACAGCCGTCTCCCCGGTGGGAGTGAGCGCAGGCAGGATTCCTGCAGCGGCAGATACCAGGGAGAGCCAAGCTCTTTCACAGAGCAAAGACAAATGAGAAAAAAAGACCCGCAAGTGAAATATGGAGACAGGATTGTGTGTGTGCGCGCGCACACACACACACACACACACACACACACACACACACACACACACAAAGAGCGCCTCCCAGAAGACTTGTTCCTCTCTCTGGATGATGGAAGAGGGGTCTTTATTAAATTAGGCTCCGGCTAAAATTCCACATCTGCAGCTCCATCAGCCGGATTCATAAGGGAGAGGGGCCTTATCACTTACATCTGATACACACACACACATACACACACCTCCTCATTTTTTATGCTTCAGGAAATGGGAGTCTGAGTGTGTCTGTGTGAGAGAGAGAGAGAGAGAGAGAGAGAGAGAGAGAGAGAGAGAGAGAAGGCACAGAAAGTCCAGGGAGGCAAGAAAGCAGAGGTAGAGGGAGAAAAAAAAACCAAAAAAAAAAGAGGGGGGAAAAAAAGAAAAAAAGGGGGGGAGGAAGAGACAAGGGACTGAAAGTGCTCTGTGAGTGGAGCGAAATTTAACGCTCCATAAAATACTTGGAGAGGAGAAGCGAGGAAGAGAAAAGGAGATGATGGAAAGTGTTTTGGTCTCGTTTGTAGATGTCGGGTCGGAGACAAAGACCTCATCACGGCTCATCTTCATACTGGTTCCTGTCTCAACTCGCTGCAGAGTCGCAGTGTGTACACAGTCGTAGTGTTTCACATGTGCCCCCATACTTCCACACACATACACACACTGCGGCGAGAAACAGAAAACTCTCCCCACACACACACAATCCAGAGGAATGCAGTGGAGAACTGGGAGGAGGCCCTGTACTAATGGGCCTGTGCCTCTCCACACACACACACACACACACACACACACACACATACACACACACAAAATTTGGCATGTCACCACTGTACACAACCACCACACACTCCATCACTGTCCAGCACAAGCACCAGCGCCAAACCCCGCAGAACTAAATCGGCATGGCCGCTGCTAACGCGCGCATCCGCAAACACAACACAACACCACGCCGGTGATTGCTATCATCTCGCCGATATCACGTTTGCCGATCGCTTTCTGAAGTGGTTTTGTTTTGCTAGACTGAAGCCCTATTGGGATGGTGTACGAGTTTAATATGAAGAGGTGGCGTAAAGTAATTACAATCTCTGAGATTTTATTCTGGCCTCCATGCACATGACCAGGAAAAACCCCAGCTCGTTTATGTCTCGTGTGAACTGACGAGGCATTAAAGAGCTTGTGTTATACTCTGCTGTGTTTTGCGCGTATTATTGAATGTACAAACCATAAACCCATTTGTTTTTCCATAACCCAAAAATGATTGATTTATACTAAAAGATACTAAAAATACTAAAGGAGTTTTACAACGACGTGTCAGGGGTTTTAGGTGTTAGTCATCCCTGTGATTTACCCAGACACCAGTTCACGATTCCTACAGACGTCTAATGACAGCGTTAGGTCTCAGAAGTCGTGTACTCACTGGCAGCGGTGACGTTAGCTGGAACGCTGGCTCGCGCTCCGACGCCGTTGCTAGCCACACATTGGTATCGTCCCAGCGTGCCGTTAGAGAGGGAGGCGATAAACAGGGAGTCCGACTGCAGCACGATGCCCAGCTCGGCCTCGTCGCCGCTGGTGAACAACTCGCGTCCGTTCAGACGCCAGCTGATATGTGCCTGAGCGGGTCGGGCGCTGCATCGCAGAGTCACAGTGCCTCCTAGTTTCTGCACCACTGACAGCGGCTCCTCCGTGAATGCCGGGATCTCGTCGTCGTCTATCCGGAAGAACAAAAGAAACAAAGATGCTTAGAAATGTGTCCAAAAACACAAACTCAGGAACATGTGCTTTGGGGAACTAGGATTTTTAAAATTGTAGATATGAAACTTACCGCTGAGAGCAGGAGCAACCTGTGGGCAGCACAGAAGAGCCGAACACAGAGCACAAAGCAGGTGTAGCCTCCGATGCCACGCTATTCGGTCCACCATTCTCGACATCTTCCATATACCTATTCTCTATTCCAGAGAAAGAGAGAGAGAAGAGAGAGAGAGACTATCAGCAGGATGGAAACAGACAAAAATTATCTAACATGCGTCCTAACAAAATCTTTCGGTCGGAATTGACACCAAACACACAAACCCCACACACTTAGCCTGGGATATCACAAGCATGAGAGAAAATGGACTCTTTTTTTTTCTCCAAAAACTTGATGTGCCACCGACTACACAGCTATCCGCTTACTATTAATTAAGGAATAAATTTTCCTTTAGCTGTACTATATACAGTATACACAACTAATCTTTAAATCAGTCGCTAATCGTCAACACCCCCACACGTTAGCGCCACTAAAAAAACTCTTTCCTAATGGTGTCTTCTGCACTGATGGCACTCCTAGTTAGTAACCTAGTAACCCAGTGTAAGAATATTTTTAACACCTTAGTAAGTCGCTCTGTGTAAGAGCGTCTGCCAAATGTACGTTACGACGTCGTTAGCTAAAACTTTTCGAGCCTCGTCAGGCTTTCTGGAAACCCGACACCGCGGCCTGGAGCTTTTACTCGCCTGGTGACAGAGATAATGGATTTATCATTTGTCCACCTCTCAGAGCGTTACAGCACTTTGGATTAAAAAAAAAAACTAGAAAAAAAAGACACTGTGATGGAGATTGAAGTGCTTTAATTAGGGAGTATTTACTTTCGAGTGTGGAGTGTACAACCCGTCATGCCCGCACCCCCTCGCTGTGTTTTGAGGCGGGCGCCAGGATAGCAGAGCCGAAATCTGAGCTGCCCCTCATTCAGGTGTAACTGATACAGGTAGAGGCCCGGAGAGAGGCTCAAACAGAGGCTGCATTATTCATCTCCGACACACACACACACAGAAACACACACACACACACACACACACACACACACATGCAGAGAGAGAGAGAGAAAGAGAGAAGGGGGGTGTAATGGTCAGTCTATTAACAGTTAATGCAGGAAAGAGCTTCTCTCTCTCTCTCTCCCGCTCGCTCGCTCACACTTCTCTCACTGCCAAGTTTCCCGAATTCTTTCCTGTCAGGTTAAACTAACAACTTCCCGTCAGGATGAGGAGGGTGGTCCATTGCTCCCAAATTGCTAATCTCTCTCTCTCTCCTTCTCTCTCTCTCTCTCTCTTTCGTTCACTCCCTCATTCCAGTCTATAATTTCAGAGTAAATGATTAATGACACTTCACAGAACGACTCCGAGCGCCAAACATGGCCGGGCAGAGACGATCAGGAGTCTAAAAGGGAGAAACAAATCTCGGGATGTGGACCTGTTTGCGTTCCGGAGTCGTCTGATGTTCGCCAGAGGTTCTCGCACCGAACAGAACGCACCGCAGTTACGGGCTTCTGGGTCGGCCCTGAACTAATGTTTTCCTTTCCATGCCAAAAAACAAACAACGTCACACCAAGTGAACGAATCTCAGCAGAGACACGAGGCAGTTTGGGGCTTTTCTTAAACAACAGGATTGCTTTTCTCACTTATGCGAGTCCAGCCTTGTACACACACACACACACACACACACACACACACACACACACACACACACACACACACACGCCAACATTTTTTATCTCTCTTTACCCGAGCGGAAAGGCTGTGACACTGAAACTTCATCTCTGGGATGTATAGGGGGGGGTGTCAGGACCATAACAAGTAAGCAGGGTTTTTGTTCATCTGAGCAAATAGTCAACACTGTCAGCAGCAGCACACACGCATCTGCATTTGTCCACACCATCCTGACAGCTGTTTGAGACGTGCTCTCACTCCAAAAACAGGTGAAGCTTCATCTGCTTCATCAACAGCGATCCAGCTTTCCTAAACCTCATCTCTGTCTGCCTTTCACTCCGTTTGTGTCATCATGTCAGTCAGGCTCTCACTACGTATTTGTCCCTCTCTTATCTCTGTCTCTTTTTGTTCGTCTCTCATTCTGCCCCAACTCTGCCTCTCTGCCTCTCTCTCTCTAGGTCTTGGATTACTATTAGCATTCTTTCCACTGGAGTGACAAAATACAGATACAGAAATACTTGGGAAACACAACTCCAGACTACGACTGATTTATAATTAATAAACACTTTCTAATAACACGACCCACAGAAAGCCTCTGCAACTATTTTGTTCGTTTGTCACCAACAGGAAAACTTTATCCTCAGATATTGATTATGAGCCATACAGCGTTTTCCTCAAAGATCAGTATTCATAACTTGTATCATCCTTAAGATTTACCAAACAACTGAACAACTGGACTTTTTATTTGTTAATTAAAAAAAGAAAGTCAGAGAAATCGAAATACTTGCATGATAATTAAAGTAACACTCTCAAGAGCGGCTGCCATGAGTAGAAAAACATCAAAAACTTTAACGATGTTTCTACAGAGACCTGGATCGCCAGTGAGGGACACAGCTGTCAGGAGTCAATCTGATGTACCACTTGTCCCAAACACAGAACCTCTAACACACACACACACTCAAAATTTCATTCTAATACACTCATATCATCACCTCAGCCTTTTGTGTGCCAGTGTAGAGGGTGTAGAAGTCAAATCGCAAAGTCTCATTGTCACTGAGCCCTTTTTTTTATTTTTATCCTCTTGCACTATTGTCCCTGCGGCCTGTGTGGATAAATTCATTTTGACAACCCTGCTAATTGGATAAACCGGCTCTCTGCACTCGGTGAGCGCCTCTCACCCCGTTCACATTCCATCTGCTTTCTGGTGCGGAGGGAGGAGAAGAGAAGAGGAACGAGGGATAGGGGAATAGGATGAGGTTTAGAGGGGGGTCGTCTTAGCTTAGTGTCTTAGCTCCTTCTCAGGAGTTGAGCTGTTGAATATTTATCGCCCTTCTCGCTCTCGCTCTCTCTCTCGTTACCCATTTATGTCCTTCAACAGCCATCGCAAATTCTCCAAACAACACAAAGTGCCCCCCCTCCTTTAGATAAACACATGTGGTGTCAAGTGTGAGGAGTGCTGGGTTCAACTGGCTGCGCGGGCTCGCGGCCCACAATGCCCGTCCGAATAGCTGCCATGCGGGAGGCCCGTTGCTCGGGGTGACGCTAACAGGCAGAACGCACCTTAATAGAGTGGAGAGTCATTGTAAAGCAGTGAGCCGGCGCGAGGACAATAACCCCAAGGCCCCAGCGTGAAAAGAAAGACGCTTCTCTGAAGGGCCAGAGGAAGAGCTGATGGGCTCAATGGTCAAAGGGAAGGACTGAAGGAGGGGCGATGGAAAGGGCGGGGGGAGGGGGGGTGTTTGGGGGGCTCGATGACCAAGTGTGCTTAGAGAGATGGAAGCAGTGCTCGTGGAAGTGAGGGGGGGATGGATGTGAGATGGTGGTTGGGGGTGTTATGTGGTAAAAAAAAAAAATCCAGTTTATAAGGGAGACGTCACGCCATGAAGCGAGTATGTGGAATAAATCACAAACTCAAAGACTCGCTTTAACTTACTTGACACCAGAACATCTTACATATTTATGATTCACAAGGATTCTATGCAACTTGTCTTCAGCTTGTCCCGCAGAGACACTTTGCACGGAACGCTTTAACGCTATTTAACTTACATAACCATAACACAAAACCATTAGACCAAATGGTTCTGGTTCTTTTTCCAGAAAATGTAATACGTAAGCTGTCAGGAACGAGTTAGACGAGGTGTGATGAGGCAGGTGTAATGAGGTCGTTTCTTCTTTCCTTTTTGAAAGTTAGTTTTAAACATTATACACCCTGATGATCATAACCTGGTCCTCTTACTGCATCGGTACAATACCACGTGGTACGCTGCTCTCCGAAGCGCACGTCATTCGATCGAAATCCGCTCTCCCCACTTTGACTAAACTTCTGGAATGTTCCTAATGCAGCCGAGAGGCTGGAGGGCAGGTGGAAACACAGCAGAATCTCATTGGTGCTGTCTGGACCCGAGCAAACATCAGTCTCTCACAAGCTTGAAAATGAAACATCAAAAGCACCACTAACGAGGTCAATACTCCCTCCTCGATAACCCCCCTCCTCGTCTGTGTATTAATGAGCAGCACACCCCCACACTGACACGGGGAATAGAAAAAAAAAAAAAACCCACTAATGAGACGCAGACGTTCTCAGGGGATTAACGAGCAAAAGATCAAGCCAAGTACAGGATTCCTAATCAATTATAAAGGAGGGCATTTGCATAATTTATAGCACATGCTTCAATTAGCAAAGCATGCGGTAATTAGGGGATCTGGCCAGCGCCGTGGTCACATGACCTCACTAATCCAAAAAAAAAAAAAAAAGGGATACAGGTGGCCTTTCAGATCTTAATTTTAACACTAATTAAACGAAGCACTTAGTTGCATTTATGATTAGTCAGCATCTGAAAAATATTTTTTTTCTTACCCTGCACAAGTTATAAATACAGTTTACCTCATATTTTTGTAAAATGTACAAATTTAAAGTCAAGCAATCGACTGCTTTAATCACTCTGAGGAAAAATAAACATCCACAGGCACTAGGTTACAAGCTGACATTAAATTTAAAACACACACACACACACACACACAGAACTAGGCTGAGGCTTGTTGTCAAGTCTCCAACAAATAAATCCCAAACTCCCGCAGCAAGCACAGGCACACAAGGCTGTAAAATTCTCGTAAGCATAAATATGTAATGCTCAGCGTCAGCACACATGCACACACACACACACACACACACACACACACACACACACACACACACTAGCAGTGTGTAGTTATGCAGGTGAGAGAAGGGAGGAAAGGAGGGAGGGTGGGTTGGAGGGACGGACAAACGGATAGAGGGGCCCCTGCTGTTCTGGCAGCTCCTCCATCACTGTGAATGGAACCAATTTTAAATCAAAAGCAATTTCTGCACATTATTCAGCAGGAGCCCAGAGAGCTCAGACTGCCTGTCTGCGCACCAATGAGTCTTTCAGGGAGAAAAAAAAAGAAAGAAACGGGTGAGGGTGGAAAAGTGCGTGATACGATAGTAATAAAACGTGCGTGAACTGTTTATAAGCACGGGTTGGTGTGATAAAGTGCAGTTGCCCTAGCGAGTGGCTTTAAATATGACCAGAAGTAAACACGACAAATGAGAAAAGCAAACAGCGGCGGCGTTTAAGCACGATCTAAAAACAGAACGTGAGGGGTAGCCTGTAGGTTTCACACGCACAGACGCACGCAGGCGCACGGCACGCACACTTCTGGCCTGTGTAAACACCTACGGGACCCATGACCACATAGTTTGCAGACACATCAAGGTCGACGTCGACCGCCGAACAAACAAACACTTAGAGCTGCTACGTCATACGGTAGCCTCCGAGCTCCTGAACACACCATGGCGTCATGCCAACCTCGATCCTGACAAGAAAGACAGGAACTCCTGTTGTAGCTGGGAGAGGTTAGCGCCTCTGTGTCATCACAGCAGGAAACTGTTGGAAAGTGCTAGAGCACTTAAGGGAAAACGGAAGTCGCTCGTGATACTGCTCTTGAATCAAAAGCTTAATTTACGATTATTTGATTTCATTTTCCAAGAATGCTGAATATTATATTAAAGGAAAATCCAAAAAAATAAAATCCAAAAAAAGATGCAAGAGACATTGACGCAAATGCCGGACACAAAATCCTCAGGATGATTCTCGAAACAACGTATGAGAAGGTTTTGTCACAAGTATTGCATGGACCTTGAAGCTCTGGAAGCTGACGAGGAAGTGATGTAGCGGTACAACAGTACAGTGCAAAAGTCTCAAACCCCCTCTAATTTCTTTATGTTTTGCTTTCCTGTATTTTACATTTACATATTTTTACATTTACATTTATAGTCTAGTTCATCAGGCTTCCTAAAAGACTATTTTGTCCCTCGTGCAGTTTTGGCAAGTTTTTGTCTCTCATCTTCAGGCCAGTCCCTGTACCTGAGCAGTTTCAGAGAATGTTTTTTTGCTTGTTAAGCCACACAGTGATCTATGAATCATTAATGCATAAAAAGCACCTAACTTAAGGCATGAAGAGAGAAACAGGTGCATCTGATGACGGATGATCAGGCCAGTGATTAGTATACTGGTGATGCTGAATGCTGAGTGGTAACAACAGACAAGAAAGGAAATGTGGTCGATTGTTGTATTTTTAAATTGTATCTTTCAGCACTTTGTAGGCTGTCACATTAAAACATCTGTTCCTGTTTTTGTTTTTTTTATTATTACATTTAATATGAAGAACTGGGGGCAGCTCAAGACTTTTGCACAGTACTGTACACAGTGATTAAATATAACGATTTCAAGACAGTATGTATTTTCCACAGTATGTATTGTGTGTCTGAAACAAATAGTGTCCATGGATGCATTCATGGGACGCCGGGATGCCAGGACAGGACAACAGGCCATAATGATCAAGTGTTAGTTAAGTTAAGACAAACACCAAGCTAGGACATTTTAGCAATTTCATGATAATGAGTGGATAATAACTAACAACTTACAGCTAATAACTTTTTACTGGATATTTGATTAGAAAGAAAAGGTGGTTGATTCTCCAAACAGTGAGAAGCACCTAATCTCTATCAACTGCAGCACCATAATGACATGTATTTGCAACATAAATTTTATTTTTTATACTTTAATTCGTCTCTTATTTTGCCTGGGCTATATCACAGGAACTGAAAAATATTAACACCCAACATGGAGAAAGTCCTTGCAACAACATGTACACAAATATAAATTACATCTACTATCACATATAGTCCTTTAAACCTTTTTTATTTTGTACACAAGTTGTGCGAATCTGTACAAATCTGCAAAGCAGGAGACGTGAAATCTTACAATTAGGGCAAACGACTTCCCCCTATCCATTCTCAAGAGGGCTTGTGGTGTACTGTATGTGCGAGTGTGTGTTTGTGTGTGTGTATGAGTGTGTTCGGAGCTTGTGTGTGAATGCGACATTGACAGTGTTTGCTCTGTATTTGAGAGTTAGTGCGAGAGTGTGAATGGAGTGCGTCTTGGTTTCTCTTGGCTCGTCGAGCGGCCCTTAATCTCTGTTCAAATATCTACTTGACAAACGCACACACACACGGCTGTTTGTCCTGACACACGCTCTCTTACACACACACAGTCACACATACATATACACACAGACACACACTTCTTACTTACTTATGAGCCTGGAGTTCATCGGCTGGCTCATGACCCTGTGCCAGACACACTTGTGCAAACAATAACGTGTGTGTGTGTGTGTGTGTGTGTGTGTGTGTGTGTGTGTGTGTGTGTGTGTGTGTGTGTGTGTGTGTGAGAGAGAGTGAAAGAGTGTGTGTTGTCTTTTATGCTATAGAAGTATAGACAATCATACGAGGGGGAAAAAACTGTGTAAATATCTTCCTTTCTCTCCACCAATCAAAGAGGGGTTTCGACGAAGACACGCCTCCTTCAATGTGCATGCAACATGTTGTACGGGACCGATCACCGCCTCCAGAGGCTCGAAGCACAAACATAAGTGCTCTGCCACATGGCAACGGCATCGTTCTCTTTAAAGACGGTGTCACAGATGGTCAGCATGGGCAGGGAGGAAACGCGCTTGGGATTCGAACCTCAAAACTATGTTCACGCCTGTGCAGGAAATTCCATTTTAAATATCCATATCAGGATCGGCTGAACATGTATGCAAAGGAATAAATTAACAAGCAACAGGAAATAAGCAGCTTAAAATCTTCAAATCTTTCCTTACGGCATGTTCAGAAAAGTCACGCCGTGCCACAATATTGTTATAACACAACCGTTTAATTTGTCATGCATTGACACGTTATGGACAAAGCCCTCATAAATTAGAAATGAAACAACCTTGTATGAAATCTGATCATGCCGCTTTTCCCAGAGCTTGACACTCAGTCAAGGAAATAAACCTGACAATTTGAGGGCATTTATCAACAGCGAAGTGACAAGCTCTACATTCCTGTATGAGAAGATAATCCTGACTGGAGAGCATCTCCTCTAGCACACACACGCAAGCTCGCTGGTTGTTGCCTGCAGGCTGTTATGACTGCGTGAGCATACCGGCTGAAGCGGACATAAAAGTCTACCCTGAGGAAGCTTTTTTTTCGTGCTTCTTTCATGAATTAAGAGTGAAGTTACACCCCTTAAGAAAACAATAAACCTTTCCGAAGGCAGTGCTAGCACCGCAAAAAAAGAGAGCCTCCCTGCCAGAAACACGACGCGCTCTCAATCAGAAGCAGAAGGTGACCCGGGGGAAAGGACAGGCCTATAAAACATGATTTCACGCTCCCCCAAACTCTGAACCGAGTGTATTCTGCTTCCTGAAAAAGAGGGTTCCTTAAGGCTCTTCCGCAGAGCTAGAGTCTATAATTACTCTTATTATTACTCCTAGTATTATTACTACAAACCTAAAGCTATGGTGCCCAGAGATCAGGTCTTTCCTAGCATTCATAGCAACAAAAAAAAAGTCATGTTTTACAATCTCATGACACTTAGCATTACAGTCATGATGTGCCAAGACAAGCGCCTTGACCTCTACAGCAGGCCAAAACCCTGTAAAGCGATCAAAGAAGTTCACACTAATGCTCTTTTTCGCCCTTTTTTTTTTCTTTTCAACCTTCATGCACTTTCTTCTTGGCAACATCCTCATCATTCTTCGTGTCCCTGAAACATAATACCCTCATCCCTTCTCTCTAATGTGCCTCTATCAACTTCCCTAAAATCCCCAGCCCAGCTTGCTCACCCCAGATACCTGTTACACAGAAAGAATTCAGGGCTGTGAGGGCATGTCAACGAGAGAAAAAAAAATAATAATAAAATCTGGCCCTACATCTGCACACAGCTAATAAGTCGTTCCCAAAAAACGGCCTAACCAAATAAGGTCCGAACGTCACGAAAGCCAACAACATAATCAGGCTGGATTCAATTACCGACTATAACTTTGATCCACCCGACCACCAATCATCATCAACGAAAACACTGCAGCCGAGATTTCGTTTTTTCCCTCACCACCGCCCCCCCCCTCCACAAATTGAGTTTGGAAGTGATCGAATATCGTCTCTTTATGTCTGTAATACAATAGCTGCATTTTAATGACCGTGGCACTGACAGCATTACTGCTACTTTTATTGTCAAGAATGTTTTTAATACTCCATCGAGCGGTCTGGACGGGATTCGGTCCAAATCACAAAACTGTACTGAGTATTCCAGCGATTCTGGATATATATGCGTATTTATATATTGCCTTAGATCCCTAAAATCTAATCTGATCTGTAGAGCAAAAAAAGTTCCTGCGAATATGAATACTCTCATATCTGTGCTTATTATTTTGATATGTCTCGAAGTACTGTTTATTCAGTACCTGCTGATAATCTCCTGTGATAAAGTTTACTGCTATTGAAACCAGATTAGTCTAATGTCCTAACACACAATAAAAATGTAGACATGGAGCTCTGTGAATGATCTCATCTCACAGATATGAACCATATGAAGGACATGTTTATATGTGTGTGTATTATTGTATGGATAACATTCCTTAAAAAAGACATCCTTCATACTTTATAACCTAATATAAACTAATATACAATAAAAATGTAATACACAAAGATGAGATGAATTGAGTCACTTGTTTCACGTCACAGAAAGGAAACTCGTTGCTATTCTGTTTTTTTTTTTACTTTAAGCATATTATTCACATCAGTATCAGTTACCTAGTAGATATTGATCAGTAAGTGTATCAGAAAAGGTAATATAGAAGGTATGTCATAATGAAGGTGTATAGTCAAAGTTTTGGTTTGTAGGGTTAATATGAGTATATGTATTAACGCACATGTATTAATGTGTGAATCTCATGTGGATTCCCAGAAAGATGATGATCATACTTTACGACCAAATGATAATCATAAGGTGATAATATGCAGTATAGCAAATAATCAGTAATCATAAGGACGTGAAGTTGAGGCACTGGTACCATATGAGAAATATTCTGAATTTTAGACTTTGCTTTGCTAAAATGAAATACTACTCAGCATAGTATTCTGATTATTGTAATATTCCTAAAACATAAGTCCGTAATCGTACTGAAACTTATTTAAAAGGTAAACAGCAACAAGAAGTTGGATTATACCCCTCTATGGATTGGTGTAAGCAGTTAATATGGATATACACTTTAAGCTAATAATTAATATATAAGAAAATACATATAAATGTGTATCTCATGCTTTATAACCAAATTATAATAATAATAAAAAGAATCTAAGCATCACATGAAATGAACTGTCAAACCTGATATAATAGCTGATATAATAAACATAAAACAATTAAAAACAAATACAAATATAACAACTAAACAATACATTAATCTCAACTAGTTATATTTAATATGATGTTATTTGGTCTTAAATACCTGTTTTACAGTGGTAACCTATGGGTTCTTTTGACACACACACACACACACACTAAGCATCATCAACATCAACAACCTGTATCAAGCTCCTAAAGAATTCAAAACTTAAAAAAATAATAATAATAACATAAAATAAAAAACTCTAAATGTAATGTTGCTTTTAAAATATAATAAAGCAACACTTTAAACACCACAAGTTACCATAAACGCGTAACATTATAACATTATAACGTTACACTGTAGCCAGTGTGTGTGTGTGTGTGAGTGTGTGTGCGCGAGCTTAGCATCACAGCAACACATCACTCCACAATGTAGGAACTTTCAACTAGCTGCTGCATGAAGGAAAAGTGTGTCTGGAGTGTTGTTTTAGGTTTGTATAGTGACTAAAACACATTAAGGACGTGCGCGAGGGTTTTACAATGTCGCGGAACGTCGTGAAAAGCCTTTGAAAAGGCGTCCAGCGAAACAAAACAATGTAGCGAAGTTCACAGTTACATGTTAGCTATAGCTTAGCAGGCGCATCATGCCAGAGTGTGTGAGTGTCGAGACTCTCTGCTTACCTTTAAAGCATTTTTTTTCTGTTTCTGTCACAAACACCGCGTTTCGGAATGGCCGTAAAACATTATTAAATACATTTCTAGTCAGCAATTGAGGAAACAAACTCACTATGAAGCACTGAGCTAAAGTAAAAACATGAATGTTTTTCGGAGACTTACCCAAAAAAAGGCGAGTGCTGGAGATGAAGCTGTGTTTTTTTTTCTCTCTCTCTTTCTCTATGCAGTGTGAAAGTTTTTTTTCCCCCAAACAACTTGGTGCAGAATTTAATCCTAAACCAAAAAAAAAAAAAAAGAAAGAAAGAAGAGTGTTTCTTTGCCTGTTTTCCCACCCTCTAAAGCGCTGAGCTAGTTCAGTAATTTACTGCGGTGGGACCGACATTTTCCTCGGCTCCCCCAAACTTGTCCCATTGAAAGGCCGTTTTTGGATGACTGAGCTCGCACACAATTCTCCCTTTGGCTCCGCTTCGGCTCCTCCCACTTTCCCAAAAAAAAAAAAAAAAGAGGGAGGGATTTGAACAATAGATCCCCAAATCTCAAATCTGAGCTTGGGCCTGTCTCTTTCCCTTACTACACCTCTTGCAATTTTAATAATCAAACACACGTACCCATACAATGCATGGACATCTTTTACCTACAAGCTCTAAGCCTTAATGACCACTACAGCAAAACTGCACTAGTTACTTGAAGGAAATGAAGAATCCCCTAGAGACCCCCCTCCTCCTCCACTTCTCCTCCTCCTCCTCCCTGCACTCTCTGCCTTGTTTTCCCCTGATTTGGTATGCGATCATCCCCTCAGGGTTTTGCCCTGGTTTGTATTGTACCCCCCAGTGTTATTGAGGCTCACAGTCCCTGAGCACAGCTGTGCTGGGGCAACAGACTCACACTACAGAGATCAGAGCAAGAATGCAAAACCTCCTTCGTTTTCTTTTATATATGGAAATCCTCTCCCTCTATAACCTGTGGATCCGGATCCCGTCCGGGGAAATACACCCCATATCGGTGTTCATAACTACCTGTATGATCTTGGATGGTGGGAGGAAACCGGAGAAACCCACACAGACAGACGTCACTGTGTCACAGCGCCACAATCTGATTCTGAGCTTGTCTTTTGAGTTTTTGCATGCTTTTCCTAGGATCTCCTGGGATTCCTCATGGTTCTCTGGTTTCCTCCTATGTGTGTGTCTGTGTGTGCATGTTGCCCTACAACTGCCCGCCCAACCTTGTACCTAGTGTTACCGGTATACACTTAGGATCCGCCACCACCCTTTTATGAGTAATTTTTCCTGTTCCTCATTCATTCTAAACCCATTAAATTAGTGTGTGTTTGAAAATTCACAAAACCAACTACACACTGCTCCATTTTTGCCATTATCGGGGTCATACAGAAACATACTGCTTATGTCCTACTTCATCGTCCAGATGATGTATCATAGGAAGAAATGACATTTTAGAGAGTCTAGGGAAATAGCATTTCAGACACGGCTCTGACATTTCCAGAAATGTTCCAAGTAAGCCTAAGTGTGACTAAAAGCAGGAATATTGCCAGGCTAGATGATGTTTTATGTTGCATTTGGCCCGTGAATTGTAGAACCAGCAGAAACCTCACTATGTCCACCACAGGGAACAACTGCTCATACGTAGGGACTTTTGCTCATGTCTGAAAGCCAAATGCATTATATTGTGCACATTCAGTACTCTTCAGGGAAAATATCCAAATTATGTCCCTTAGAGAGAGAGAAAAATATTTCTTTTATGGGAACAAAGTATTGCACAATTTTAGGCTGTAATGAAATTTATACAGCATTTTGGATCAGATAGGTTTAATGAAAGAAATCAAACTAAACTCTAAACACAATTTAAATTCTAGACATCGTCATAGAAATCTAGTTATAGGTTTAGGATTCAAAAGAACAATCCAGAGGTGATACTCATGAAGAAAAATCTCCCTGAGATTACATGAGGAATAAAATGTTGAGAGGAATCAGACTCAAATAGACACATATACTAATTTTTCGTATATAGGTGAAGTAGATTGCAGACTCTTCTGCAGTTTCCAGGATGATCACAAATTTGAAAAACGCTATATAGCATGTTTGTTTTTTTTTTTAGCTTTGAACTTCCATGTTTTGAGCCGAGCACTACACATAGCTGGTTTAAATGTGCCCAAAAGGTTTTTGGAGAATGTTATCCTATGTTATTTTATATATAATAAAGGATCGGTATGTATCATTAACAACCACAATGGCTTTTTAGTGTAAGCACAATGTTGCAAACAAGCATAATGTTACAAAACTTAATACATGCACAAACGATTTGAGAGACATGAGATGTACATGCTGTTTGTGGGAAGCTGTTGCATTTGCTTTGTCTGGTTCAGTCTGTTATTGTAATGTTATAAACCTTAGAGGATGATTGACAGACACATGCACAAGCGAACATTATACACTGCATAACTGTATAACTCATAACTCATAATCAATCTTTTTCCTTGATCTAATTAACAGCCACTATATGCTTTGACTCAACAAAATCACAATCTAAGCATGAGTTTGTTATATATGTATTTATTTTTATTAAAGCTCAACCATCATGTTATTCATACTATACTGCATACTTATATAACTACAAACACAACTCCAGAGTAATTTATCCAAAACTGTGGGAGGTGGCGTTATAGCACACACACAAAATTCACATTTTTATAGTACAATTTTTTTTTTTTTTTTTGCTTTTTAACAACCTTGTGACTCAAAGAAAAAAATTCTCAAAAAAAAAAGTTTTTCTCAAAAGTTTAAAAATGGATTTATATTCATTTTTACTCTGACACTATTCACCTGGACAGCCTATAGGATTACAGCAGCAGTTTTTAGCTACAAATCTACATAATCTAGGTGAGATTAAACACCAAAACACCCACCAAAACATCTCTGATGCTCAATCAGAACCTCTTTGTCAACTTTTCTGGCTGAGATCAGATAAATATTTCCCAAACCTTACCTGATGAGAGCGTTCGCTTCAACTAGGCCCGAGGGTTTCTGTGTGAGTGTGTTGTGCGGCACTGTGTGTGGTTGGCCGCGCTTGATCCTTGCATGCCATGTCAGAGCCACCATGTTTTCCTTGCTGGTTTGCTTGGCACAAGAGCCGATAGCGCTGGAGAGGATGGATTAGACTTGCATGTTCATTAGCTTCTTGGGCTTTTGGCCCATGTGTACACAGCTGCACTCGACACAGCAACAACTAGAACACACACACATACACACATGCACACACAGTAATTGATGCAGTCTGATTAGGTGCTTTGTCATGACTAGACAGAAAAATTGCTAGACAGTTAAGAATCAGTAAGCTGTATTTGGAAACGTCTTTATTTTGGACTATGGTGTGCGTGTATTATTTTTTTTCCCCACATGACCATGTGAGGACAAAAGTGTGGATTGTATGGATGCAGCCAGCTCCTGTATACTGCATGAAGTAAAGGATAAGAATTTATAGCCACCTGATTGACAATAGGCGGCAGGGGGGGCTTAGCACTATCCCCTTGGACCGCCATGTCCTGGGTTCGATTCCCACATTGGGTCTGTGTGTATGGAGTTTGCTTGTTCTCCCCATCATTGGTGGGTTTCCTCCAGGTTCTCCGGTTTCCTCCAACAGGGCCAAAACATGCAGATTAGACTAATTGGCGTTCCCAAATTGCCGTAGTGTGTGAATGTGTGTGTAAGTGTTGACCAGAGGTCCTACCAGGGTTGTACAAATGGGAATAAATACAAATGTCACCATTGACCTGCATAGTCCCTAGTTAGGCTACAGAGGTTCCTAGATGGATTGATAAATGGACTGACAATAAAGCGAATATCTGGTCCAAACTACCCGGATATGCACTTTCAATTTCACACAATTTCACAGCAGCAAAGTGCGAAAGCATCAACAAAGCAAAAACATGGCTCAAATTCAGGAACACATGAATCTTCTTGCCGATTGGATGGAGTTCCAGATCCTGGAATGAATCTTGTTAATGTTTTCATTTGTGCTGATAACATTTAATCAAGGAATTAATATGACGTTGTGTTAGATTTCTTTTCCAGAATCCAGTTTTTCATTAGACTACCTACATGCAAGCTGTATGTAAAGTTCAGTAATAATTATTTTGTTCGTTCTGTTGTTGTGTTTTCTGTTTTGCACCACACTAGAGCATTACTATGCATGATTAAAGCTGCAACGTTTAGCTCGCAGACCTCCTGACTCCTTGATTGTAATTGTAGTACATCATCATCATCATCATAATCATCATCATCATCATGAGTAATAAGTGGCAGGTCCTGTGTGCTCCGTACAGCCATTTAGCAGAGGTTATTTAAAGGTTAGAGTTAATGAGAAGTTACAGATGACATACGCAACGCGTGTAATTACGGCGCCGTTCTCACATGAACAACTCCACAACACAGACTCGTATTAATAAACTCGTGGTGTGGCTTGTCTTCATGTGGTTTAGTCGGGTTTCAGGTGCAACCCGAGTCGCATAGGTGAGGTTTCTTTAGAGCGTAAAGTGTAAAAAGTTTGCATACCCCTAATTTGCGCAAAGGTAATATCAGTAAAAAGGACAATTCGTATAAACTGCGTGTGTGAGGTGGTTTTAGTGGAGACTATTATGGGAACACTAGATACAGTATGAGGGAGGAACAGACTTTAGGTGGATGCCATGTACAGTATATACACATTCACACAGAGGCGGGGAATATACAGAGGAAATCTACGGCAATGGAAGGAAACCATAGAACCCCAAGGCAACCCACATGATCACAAGGAAACGATAAGAAATGCACACAGACAGTATCCCGAGCTTTATGATCAGGCAACACTACCCAGAATACTCATTGCTCATTGTTAGACATCAGCCACATCTTTCACAACATTCATGAATTACCCTGTATTCTGCAAGTGTCTAGTTTATGTAAAGTTTATGACACTGCTGCATGTTAAATCCGGTTCCTTGATGTGGTGTCATTTTAATGTAATCATTTTTGGTTGAGAATTTCAGGGAGCTTGACTAATTTGCATAAAAGACAATAGCGGTTAAGATTCATCCCAGGCAGGATGAGTGACTAATACAGTAAGTGACAATTTTTTATCATCACTCAGGACGTGAGGATATAATTGCATAAGGAAATAACAAAATCTTGAACTATACAGGATACTAAACATAACTATTGGTAAAAAAGGGCTCTATTAACATAAATAAAAAAAGAAGGTTTTGTCTGTATATTGGTCAGAACTGACACAAAAAAAAATTCTCTCTGTCTGCATGTATGTCTATCCAGCCAGATTTTGACACAACATCACGCAAAACTGGCCGAACGGAATTGAATGAAATTTCTGCAGTACTTCGATATCTGCCTGACATTTATCCTGGACCATAAGTGAAATCAAAATGTTGAGTAAAAGCGATGTTATGAACAGTCATGTGCCAGATTTAATAATCTACTTTACAATAATCTACTAATGTGCTACTGTCTCAATGTAAACAAACACCTGCACCAATAGATATTGATTAGAAAAGATAAAGTGAATAGTTTTACTGAGATTAGTTCATATTTTCACTTTGGCTGAAATAATATAGCGAATTTTAACGCGCTGGAGTCGTTTTAAGACAAACTTCATCTTTATCTGATCTACTTTTTCCATTTCTCATCTATGATTCCATCAGGTAGATTCCATTAGTAAGAAATTAATAAATAAAAACTTAAATATATTTTTTTCATATTTTATGATTTTGTATCTTATAAACATTTTTTACATGCAAAAATGTTATATAAAAATGTTATACAACAGCAGGTGGCTATTATAAAAGAATGATTTGAATTATACACAATATTTGTGAGAAAATGTCCTAATGTCCACCTCAGGTTTCTAGAACAATCCTACGCACTGTGATACCTGTCAAAATACTTTTCACGCTCCTCCAATCTAAAGAGAGAGAGAGAGGAATAGTGCATGAAAGCGTTCCCCGTGCCCCTTCCCCCTCTCCTCCACGCACCATTGAGTGAATTAGGCGCGGACAAAAGGCTTTGTGGCCGAGCCATGAAAGGGCCATTAACCATGCTGCTGCTCCTCCAGAGGCCGGGCCTGCAGGGGGAACAGCCTCCCAGAATGCCTCTGTCCCAGCATGCAGCATTCCCAGCATGCACTGCTCCCTCTCAGCAGTGTCCTCTTCACCCTTGCAGCATCGTTTAGGTTCCCAGCAAATTGTTATGCAGATGCAGAAGTGTGAAGATGGAACGAAAATATGGGGCTGACCGCAAACCTTAAAAACTGTCCAGCTTTTAGTGCAGAGCGTGAGTGTGTGTGCATGTGCATGTGAGTGTGTTATGTGGCGTCAATGTTCGAATGCGTTATGCACAATATATCAGTGTTTAGAGAATGCATATGCATTTGGAAGAAAATGTAGAGACCACTGAGCATTTGCAGCAGGTTTAACCTCTTTATTTGACACTTTCACCATGGCAACGACCCCTGTGCGTAGTGTCTCCTGGTGACCCGAGCAGCTGTGTCACTTCCTCACTGTAATAAAGCAGAGAGTGGGTCAGATGCGCTGTCACATGCTGCCATTCAGATGTCCATTTTATTCCGCACTTAATGTCTGCTGGTCTGGACACTAATCTAATCTAATGGGATTCCTTTCCAAACTTTCCACAAATGTGTCTTATGCAAGCAGTGGTTAATATGTTAATGCGCAATAACTAGAAATCGGTTGGATTTCGAAAAATAGTTTCCCACCATCGTCTGTTTGTCCTTTCTTCCACTAGGATGAAAACGAGCAGCATTTTTTTCCTTAATTTTCCTATTATGGCTAGACGGGATGTTTATGTGGAGCTTGTAGTTTGGGAAATTCACTTTATTACCTGTCACACGCTTACATCTCTGTGGGCTCATGTTATATGACTCATCGTTTCACCAATCAAACTCCACATTAAGGCCGACAGCAGCTGAGACGCATTAATTCACGGTGAAAACCGGCGATTTAGCCATTCCAGCTCGGCGCTCGTCTAAAACTTTCCCTCCTGACTGAAGAAATACGAGCCAAATGTCAAACCATTTCATTTGCGACCTGGAAAACACAGTCTCAAGTTGGGAAAACGTGTTCCAGTTGTGTCGCTGACTGCATGTCCTTGTTTTATTAAGTCTCCGCTGCCCTGAGGGCAACGACTTTAAAGAAACCCCAGGGTCAACAAACCAACGCCCCGATCACAACCGCAGAGCATGGATGATGTCAGTCACATTTTGTGTCAGGGCATCACGAGCCGTTCTGGATTTACACCTTGTATGATTTCATTTATCTATAGGAACAGGGAAGCTTATGGTGAGCGCTCCAGCTAATCAAATCCTAATAATGAACTGAAGTGATCATTGATATGGCAAAAGTGTTTACTAACATGGAAGGAGTCTCCAGTGTCAATGTCAGTAAATAGTCTCCAAGACAAGTGAGATGTAAAATGAAAATCTGGTCTTTTTTGTGCCTTTAAGAGAAAGAATGAGAAAGAGAGTCTGATGAAATAGTGATTGATTGTAATAGCAATGAAATACTGTTTATACGTATTCAAAAATAACATACTTATTATGAAAATTGCACATAAAATATTGAAAAGCTGATATAATTCTGTACCGCTTCATTAGCTACACCTTGCTGGTACTGTGTTGGATGCCTTTTTTCCTTTAGAACTGCATTAATTCTTCATGGCACAGATTCAACAAGGTGCCAGAAACATTCCTTAGAGATTTCAGGCCATATTAACCGAAAAGCATCACGCAGTCGCTGTAGATTACTCGGCTGCACGTCCATGATGCAAATCTCCCTTTCCACCATGAACAGCGACCTCATCGTCTTGTTCAAGAAACCAGTTTGAGATCATTTTAGCTTTGTGACATGTCGCGCATTATCCTGTGGATATGAAGGGCAGCAACAATACTCAGGTATTCTGTGGCATTTAAACGCTGTTGAGTTGGTACTAAAGGGGCCAAAGTGTGCCAAAAAAAAAATCTCCCCCGTACATTTACACCAACAAAACCAGCCTGAACCGCTGATACGAGGCAGGACGGATCCATGCTTTCATGCTGTTTACATCAAATTCTGACCCAGCCATCCAAATGTCACAGCCTCGTCAGAGCAGGTAGCGTTTTCTACAATTCTAGCCTCAGATTCCAGGTGACAGGAGCGAAATCTGCGCTGTGCGTTCCGAGATGTTCTTCAGCGAAATTAGATGTGGTTTGATTTACTGTTGCCTTTCTATCAGCCCGTACCAGTCTGACCATTCTCCTCTGACCTCTGGCATCAGCAGGGCATTTTCACCCAGAGAACTGTCTCATACTTTTTTTTAATTATTATTATTGTGGCCCTACAGCAGAGACAGAAGAACTGGCAGAGGAATCAAAGCATATCCAAAAAGAAAACCCCACACGTCCTAATTACTTAAAATGAACGATGGGCCAAATACAAAAAGTTTACTACATAAACAAACAGCATAAATCCCATTCCTAACCCAATAACACACAAATCTCACTTTGACGTCTTTCGATTTTTTGCAAACCCCAGTGTCATGCTGTTATGTACACACTCAAGTCCTGTGATCTTGCGCCTTAGACACCAGGACACTTCATTTCCTGCAGTAATATTGATGTTATTATTTTTTCTGCACAGCAGACAGAAATATGTGTGTGTGTGTGTGTGTGTGTGTGTGTGTGTGTGTGTGTGTGAAAAATATGCTTTTATTGTTGCGTGATTGTGTCGTCAGGAGCGGGGCGGTGTAGCCGTGGCGGGGTCGGATTGGGTCGGCATGAGTAACTCGCTCCAGATGCGTCTGACTCGGTAATTGATCCTGGAGCCTCTGAAATCCCCGGTTCAGAGCGACTCTGACCCGGCCTGGCCCGAGCTTAGCCCAGGTTAACGACGCCTCTTGGTTTTCATGAGAAGGTAGTGTTTCCAATCGCCATTGCTGCCAAAATGTGTTAACGTCACTTCGGTGCGCAGTGTTATAACCGACCAGATGATATTGCAGTTTTTCTTTTATATGTTATCTTGTAAACAGCGGGTCTGAAGATTTTTTTCCATGACTTGCACTTTAACATAATGGATCTTCTGAGACTTCTGGTAATGTGTTTTTAAACAAACCCGTGGCTCGTATATACATTAGCGAGAAGGAAAAAAAATCATATCTGCACAGGAAATCATTTCAGGGAAGTAATAAAAAACCTTTTTTGAATAGAAAAGTTTAATGCAAAAAAAAAAAAAATCTAATGTTTAATATATTGAACAGAAAAACTGAAAAAAGGGGGGAAAGTAACACAGGCACATAACATTTGGATAAGTATAATCAAGAAAAAAAATTAATGATTAGTGATAACAAATTGCCTGTAGTGTATAATGTAGTGTGTGTGTGTGTGTGTGTGTGTGTGTGTGTGTGTGTGTGTGTGTGTGTGTGTGTGTGCCAGCTCTTGTGCCCTGCAGCCAGGGTACCTTATGTCCTGCTTGGATAGAATAAGAAAATCTAATGTGTTCATGGACAGGAGAAAGATAATGTCCCCATGGACGTTAAAGGCAAACAGCAGTCTTTCCATGAGTCTGGGTAAAAGGGTGATCTGTGCAGTCTCTCTGCGTGATATATGGCCGTCTGGATTGTAGGGTGGAGAATGAAGGGAGGCTTTAGTCTGGAGGATTTAGGTTGGACTTTAGAAGGTATTGGCTTTTAGAAGGTAAGAAATGAAATATGTCAGGGATTTGATGTGCTCCTAAGTCCTGTTCCATCTGCACACCTGGTTTTATCATCCGCACTAACTTTCTCCTCCTACACTCGGCTCTCTGTCTCTCTCTCTCTCTCTCTCTCTCTCTCTCTTTTTTACAGTCCTACTCCCTCCTTGCGTCTCTTTTTCCCTCTATTTTCCCCCATTCCTCCCCCCTCCTCATACTTCCTGCACTCTGGGCCTTGCCAGACGGTCATAATTAACGAGGAAAACGATAGTCCCCATGGTCCTCTGCCTCTCCACTAAGCTCCTTGTCCATTGCCTGTGTGTGCTTTCATAGGAGTAAATGCACCTCTCTGTGTAGGAGCACATTTGTGCATCGTGTGTGTGTGTTTGTGTATGTGCATGTGCATGCACAAGTGCGTGCGTGCATGTGTGTGTGTGTGTGTGTGTGTGTGTGTGTGTATACCTATGCTCTTGGCCTAGACTCCCTTTCTCCTCAATACTTCTTTATTCTCGCCATCAGCAATGGAGCGTGATCTCACCCTCTACAAATAACACTCTCGCAAAATGACTTCTCATAGAGCCACAACCTGGGAGTAATAGCTCACACGCAAGGAAAATTACCTTCCTGACAAAACACTCAATCTACCAGCATGGACCACATGCATCTACAGGCCTGGAAATACTTGTGTTTTGATTGGGTAACTGTTTGTGACAAATGAGTTAATTATGCATAAGCAGACAAGTTGAGGAAATTACGCAAACGGCATTCACCATTCAGCATTATACCTGCACGCGTGTGTGAGTTTATGTCCATCCAGACGAGCTCTCTGTTCCCGTGCTGTTACCTGTTGCAATGATTGATGACCTGTCTTCCTCGTGGTTACTCACAGAAACTCAATTATAATTATTGCGGTTAAGGTTCGGGTTGGGCTGCTCTCAGCCTCAGACGCTCCGCCCATGGCTCATGGAATAGCTGATAGTTTATTTACGCTTAGTTAACCGCAAGCTTCGGGGCCTTGACGGTTATGATTTGATTGGATAGCCACACTTCTGTGTGTGTACAGATTTCTGTGCATCAGGAAAACAAACTTTTCAAGACTGTGCACAAATTGTTAGCTCTGCGTAACAGAACAACACCCCTTTGATCGCGGTGCAAAACATTTGCACCCTTTGTACCAAGAAAACAAATGTTTGAACAACAACCTTTGAACTATGTAAACACTGTGTAACAGGAAAATAAACTTTCAAACACTGTGAAAACATTTTAGCACTGAATGACTAGAATACATATTCATAAACATTGCACATTTATTAACAATAAAATATTACTAATACTATATTTCATGTTACATGTTACAATTAATCAAATGTATGAGCTGTGCGTAACAATACAACAAACATTTCAGTACCATGTAATAGCAAAAAAAAAAAAAATAGTTTCACACACTAAACAACTTAAAAGTATGCTTTGATGTTACACAATACTGATAAGTTCTCAGTACTAAGTAATGATAAAACACATTTTTCAGTACTGTATAACAACAAAACTCATTTTTCAGTAATGTGTAAGAGAAAAAAAAGCAACGTTCAGTATTGTATAAACTCACTTTTCATGATCATGTAAAGTCAACGCAATGTCTAACAGCAAAACAATCGTCTTGTTCATCTTGTAACAAGAAAAAAACAAATTCAGTACTGTGTAATAGCAAAACTACGTTTTTGTAACAAAACAAAATTTTCAGTATCATATAACATAAAAAATAAACTTTTCAATACAGTTAAACAGCAAAACAAACTTTCAGTATCATACAACATGAAAAAACAAACTTTTCAGTATCGTGTAACAACAACGCAAAATTTTCAGTAATTTGTATCAGCAAAACAAACTATTCAGTATTATATAACATGGAAAAATCATTAAGGTGTAACAGTGAAACGAACTTTCCACTCTCATGTAGCAAAAAAAAACTTTTCAGTACCGTGTAATAGCAAAACAAACTTTTCACCTTTCATCATATAACATGAAAAAAAAATTCTGTACTGTGTAACAGCTAAACAAATTTTTTATTAATATGTAACAGAGAAACACACATTTCAGCAAAAAAAAACTTTTCATTATCATGTAACAGAAAAAAACTAACTTTTCACTAACGTGTAACAATAAACCAAACTTTTCAGTAAAAACAAACCAAACTTTTGTTCAGTAATGTGTAACAGAAAAACTAACTTCTCATGTGTATCACAAAACAAACATATCAATATTGTGTAACACTGAAAAAACAAACAAACAAAAAAATCCTCACTGTGTTTAGGGCGGAGTTTGAGTTAAGCTATAGAGTCAGAGTTCAGCTGTGGTCTGGGTCAGATGTCCATCAGGATCAACACTGGCTCATTCATGGCTATTCGTATTAAATCTAAATGCATGAGTTTTTTTTTTTTTTTGGTTTGTTTGTTTGTTTTGATACTTTGCTATTTTATGAACTTTAGTTACTGATCTAGACCGGAGGTTATCTCTATGCTGCATGGTAGCCTTGGTATGTTTCTGTCACATACCATCTTAATGGCATCTTGTCACAACGTTCCCAGCATGGAAAATCCGGGCCCGATCCCCGAGCTGCTGCGCTGATAAGAGAGTCTCTGATCTTTATCTGTCGCTCAGAGTCAAAGGCAGGGTTCCAGATGGACCGACACAAGAACATTATCACAAATAAACAAACACAAGCCACTATGTTGCTCTCTCTCTCGCTCTCTCTCTCTGTCTCTCTCACATATCTACAGAAACACATGTAGTGTGGAGCGTAGCTGAGATCTGTACTTCCGAGAGATTTGAAAATGCCTGGAAAATGGAAGTTCTGCCTCTTTTAAAGTATATTTTGCTATCTGGGCCGTGTGATAAGTCAGTACCTTAGAGATTGATGCTATCTGTTAAGAAATGTAGACTTGAAGATATGAAGAATCAAGGAAGTAATCGCAAAAGTCAACGTAGATGAAGGTGTTTAAAAAAAAATTTTTTTCAGATGTGACTCGATGCCTCGCTGTCATTGAAACTTTTTACAATACTTTTTGTTTTTGTACATGATGCACACAAAGTTTCATTAATCTTACTCGTTTGTACTGTAATCTGATCAAAATCTGAAAAAAAAAATCATTATCACTTATGATGATTGGTTGTTTATTTTATTACTGGAATAACTCATAAAATCAGATCACGACTTGGACATTACGCAGAAACATTCTGAGACATTTTAAATAAATGATCTATTAACAGCAAAAATAAGACTCATTTAAAGGATTACGTTCATATGTGTTGGTCAGAACCATAATTCTGTTCACCTTTATTTTCGTTGTTAAACTTAATTATTCACGTTAGCAGAACAAAATTATGGATTATTTTTTTTTGGTTTTTAAGTTTTAAATGCTTGAGATTTTTCCTAAAGTGCTTTTATGCTGTATTTTAAAAACACTAACACTGACCATAAAATGCTGCCTCACCAAGCAACCTCGTTAACATTAAGTAGTATCCCCAATAAATCACAGAACCGGTTAACAGTCTCCCCAAAAATCTCTACTAAGCTGCAGGAAAATAAGAATCTCATCTTAGTAAAGTGAATAGCGCTCGCAAAACTGCAAAACCGAAGTGTAACATCTCTAAGTACAGTAGATTTGTTTAATGTTCACCGACAAACATCAGTTTTTCCTCCTTTGCTCTGTGTGTGTGTGTGTGTGTGTGTGTGTGTGTGTGAGTGGAAGAGAGAGAGAGAGAGAGAAAGTGAGTGAGTAAGTGGCAGAGTGAAGAGTGTGTATTGTCGTGTAAATATTGTGTTGTGCTCCAGTAGCAGCAGCTCTTCCTGCGCCGGCCCTGTTTATTTTTCTTCCGGACGGACGAGTTCTTATCAAATAAGCAGGCAGCTTTACACAACTCGCAACACACACACACACACACACACACACACACTCACACATGCGTTATTAATTATTATAAAAGGAGACCTTTTGCCTCTTGTAGGTTAAAAAAAAATACAGTTTTCCTTATGATGACCAGGTCAATGTCACTACAAATATTTCAATCATTGTGGGCACACACACACACACACACACACACACACACACACACACACACACACACACACACAGCCTTTTGAGGTCATGGAGTGACACATGACAGACGTAGTTCCTGTGACCCACCAAAGACAGTGTATCGAGGCTGAGCTGAGGTTAGTGTTCTGTTTTTTAAATTCCCTCCCTCCGTCCCTCTTTCCATCTCTCTCTCTCTCTCTCTCTCTCTCTCTTTCCTTCCTCTGTTCATGCATTTCACTTTGCCTTTCTTTTCCCCCTCTCTTTTGATAGCAGCCTTAATCAGAAACACCTGGCGCTCAAGCTGCACTCTCTATAGCACTATAAGACCAACACACACACACACACACACACACAGGGTCAGCACAGATGGGTGTGTTGGTGCAAGTGAGAGTGAGCGCGTCCGAGTGTAAAACCCTGTGTAAGTGTGCGTGTGTGAGAGATGGTGTTAATGTTTTGCTTCTCCTAGTGCCCATCGTTTCCCTGCAGAATTGTATGTGTGTGTGTGTGTGTGTGTGTGTGTGTGTGTGTGTGTTTGTCACAGATATTCATGATACGTTTTTGTAGCTTGTCGAACCCAAGCCTGAGCTGAGCCTGAGCATGTGAGTGTGTTTGTGTGTGAGTGTATGTGTGTGTTAGCATGTACACAGATCTGCGGGAACAAATAAACGGCTAACACTCAGCCCGTCACATGGTTGTATTATCAGAGAAAAGATAAACTGTTTTTTTTTTCCACTGGTTTGATTCATGAAGGCACCCCCCCGACCATCCCCCCCCCCCAGACCGAACACACACACACACACACACATACACAGTCCTTCTCCCCATTCCACACATGGCTCCAATAAGTGAGCTAATTTTAGCTGTTTGGGATTTCAGCTGGAATTTGGAAAACATCTCGCATTGTGTTCGACTCTCATCTCTGATTGGCTGCTTCAGTTTAGAATCGCAGCTCATCCAAGAGTTTTATGAAC
The DNA here is from genome assembly GCA_011419295.1 of Clarias macrocephalus. NCBI lineage: Eukaryota > Metazoa > Chordata > Actinopteri > Siluriformes > Clariidae > Clarias > Clarias macrocephalus. The sequence goes on from JAAGKR010002799.1 coordinate 75,328, forward strand.
TAACATTATTTACGCCATCACTACCCTTTCTAAATTCAGAGAGAGAAAGAGAGAGACACATGGTGGACCAAGGTTTCCAAAATGGTGACGAAAAAAAGGACAACACCAAACACACACACACTTCTGACTCCCTTTTTCAGGAACAGCACGGCTAACAGATACAGTTACTAGAACCTGCAGTAAATATTCATCAGGTTCTAAGTGCACGCATGCATGCACACACACACACACACACACACACAGTACCCTTCGGGATACTGGAGCTTGTGGCCAGACAACATCTCCTTCATTATGGTTCATTTTTTAACATTCGTAGAACGTTTTCAGTCTTTTTCAGATCTTAGTTCTTGGAACAAACTTGTATGATGAGCATCATGTGCAATCATCATTACATGCTTCAAACAAAACTTATACAAGTTGTACTAGTTTATTACTAATGCTTAATCCAATGATCTGCTCGGAGATGCTTTTTTTTCCTTTCTTTTTTTAATAAAGGAAAAGAAGTCCATCAGGTTGTAGGATTCATAATACTGAAGCTTGTGGCCAAAAAGGTGTACAATAAATATGCCATACTGTAGTTTTGCTGTTTACAGTGTCTAAAGCATAATTCTTAGAATATGTTTTATTAAACAGTAATCTTAAAACTAATTGCTAGTTTAGATAGATAGATAGATAGATAGATAGATAGATAGATGCTATGAAGGATTTCGTATTGTGGTAACTCGTTTAGTGTAGCAAATACAGATAATGCAAAAGTACAAACCATCAAAAATCTAGTCCTAATTCTAATATACTAAGTCTAATTTAAACCAGGAAGTAATAAAAGCTTGTTTTTTGATAATAAATGTGAAAAAGATTTCCCATTATTTCTGTTTCATGAGGTGAGGAAGATGCTAACATGGGGATGGGAGCTACATGAGCGGAATGCTAGCATGAGGCTATATAAAGCTAATATAACAAATATACCATTGTTTGTTACCATTTGAGATACAGTGTGATACTTTAGAAACCAAATACACAGTATAAATGAATAAGTACAACTTCTGAAGAACACCTAGCGATAATGTTAGCTGTTAGCTTTAGCGAGCTTCCTTCAGGATGCTAGCATTCCCCTGATTAGCTGAAACAGCCCTACTGAGCTACTGTCTTAGCTTGTCAGTATGTATGTTTTTAAGAAATGAAAATAAATGAATTAAATAAATACAAAATACTGCAATGTTTGTTTATATATTTTGTTCAGCTGTATTATGTTGTAAGTAATTTTGATTAAGTTATGTTTGTGGTGAATTAGCCAATATATTAAAATAAATTTATATGGTAAACACACTGTATCTTCAAGGGCTTATAATGTGAGAATAGTAAGATTATTATTATTTTTGTGTGTATAATGTAATGTAAAATGTAGTGTTTCCATGGAGGCCGTGTTTTTTTTTTGAGGGGGGGGGGGGGATCTATTTCCTCTATACATTTTAAGACATTTTACATGTCCGCTCGTAATGTTTCTCATTGGACCTAAATCTAACCAATATCTAACCCAAATCTAACTTAAATCTAACCTAAAACCTTAAATCTAACTTAAATCTAACCCAAATTTACCTTAAATCTAACCTAAGTCTAACCCAAATCGAACCTAAATTTAACCTAAATCTAACCCAAATCTAATTTAAATCTAACTTAAAGCTAATCCCTAAATTTGACAGGAAACACAGAAAAAAAAGTTTTTGGACTAATGTATTTTAAGTAAAACCTGCAATACATCAGATATTCCTAGCCTCGAGGGTCCTCATGATAGAAAAACAAGTCCATGCGCGCACACACATATACACACACACTAATCTGGCCCGAGTTAGGAAACTGCTCCACTGAGCTCACTGGAGGCCCACAAACGGTGTGTGTGTGTGTGTGTGTGTGCCTATGTGTAGGTGTGTGTGTGTGTGTGTGTGTGTGTGTGTGTGTGCGTGTGAAGGAGGGGGGGGGATCAAAGCAGTGAGTAGAGCAGGCTCAGTGAAAAGAATCATCTCAAGGAGGACAAGAGGAGAAAAGACAGTTTGGAGAAGGAAGAAAAGAGAAAGGAAAATTTTCCCTCCGCTCTCCAAACTCTCTGAAGAGGATGTGAGCTATTCGATCCTCATGAACTCTGTGTGTGTGTGTGTGTGTGTGTGTGTGTGTGAGAGAGAGAGAGAGAGAGAGAGAGAGAGAGAGAACAGAATAAAGGACAGATATGGAATTCAGGTGCGTATGCCAATGCTTATGGATATGTATATATTTAAAGTGTGTGTGTGTGTGTGTGTGTGTGTGTGTGTGTGTGTGTTCTTCAGGCATTACCTCATAGACATGATTTGAGTCTGTTCTCAATAAGTCTGTTCTATTAGAGCCGTTAATGACTTCAGCTTTAGAAATATTCCATGCGAGCGCCAAGAGGGAAAAAAACGGCTTCAATTTTATTTGGACAAACTGCAGAAACATACTCCCTCTCTCAATCTTTCCAACTTCTCTCTCTCTCTCCCTCTCTCTCTCTCTCTCTGCACACACACTCACAATCCCGTTCCCACTCCCCTCTGAGCCCTTCAGGGAGGGTCGACAGTCCTTAAAAAAATATTCCCCAAAGCTCTAATTAGAAAAACGATGGCGCTCGTTAATAGTCGGCCCCCCCCCCCCCCCTTCTACTTCATCCCTACTGATCCCCCCTTCGCCCTCTACCTCGAAAAAAAAAAAAAACAACACACAACAAAAACCCAGAGCAAATCCTGTGGAGGAGAGTGAGACCGAGAGAGAGAGAGAGAGAGAGAGAGAGAGAGAGAGAGAGAGAGGCGTTCCTGTGCTTGGGTCTGGGTCAGAGCCCTATTTACCTACCGCAGAACTCAGCTCAGGCTCTACCCTCCCTCTCCTCCTCTCCTCCTCTCTCTCTCTGTCCTTCACACACTCTCTTTCTCATACACACATTCCCGCTTTCTCATCCTCTCACGCTGCCCTCCTCTCATACATACAATGTACTGCAAAAGTTTGCACGCCCCTTGGTTTTTGACTGAAAGAAAGCAATTAAAATTTTCCTTCTTTTTCAAGCTCCTAAAAAAAAATTTATTGCTGTCTGTTTATTCAAACGATGCATTCTTATTTAACATGTCAAGGACATCAGCACATGTTAATCTGGTGCTAATTAGTACACTCAAAAGTTTGTATTCTCTTTAATAGACACTAACTCTAACACAAAGCATGGAAAGTAGAACCAGGCTCCAGCTCTGTCTCTTTAACGGGAATCTGGCGCACAGCTCTTGTAAGAGCTGAATCAGAAAATATTGACCTCTTCACACGACCGGAGAGATGTTAAAGTGTTTCCAACAGCGCAACCTAGAATTAGAAATTGACAAAACACACACACACACACAAAGACAAATGTTTAGTGAGAGAAATAACTTACCCGAGGGGAACAAGTAGCGCAAACAGACAAAAAGACAGAAAGGTTTAACAAGATTCTTTACTGTGAATCCACCATTTTCACTATTAATTCATCTTAAAATTATATTTATAGTATATCCTTATATTGTGCTTTGTTATAATGATGAAATACACAACCATAGTGCTTTTGGCATCATCATTTTGTAGTTAGGGGTGTGTAAACTTTTGCAACCAGTTGCTCTCTGGCCTGGTCCTGCTTCATGTCTCTAATGGTATGAAATGACCTAAGTACAGTATACAGTCTTGGCTTTTCGTTTACTCGCCATTAAGAACGTATCAGGTTTACGTCCTAGTAACGTTGTGGTTATGTTACTAGAACGACGTGTCACGTCTGGCAAGTGATTCGGACTGTCTTGATGGTCAGCTCTGCTCTTCACTTCATAAACTCACACCTCATCTGAGCCAAAATGGCCACCGCGGAACTGGATCCATCCATCTATCACTTTCTCTTTTTTTCACTCATCTCACATTCCTAACCTTCGTCTCTTCGTTCCCCGTCGTTCCCTCGTTCTCGTCTGTCTCATTTTCGCTCTCTCTCTCTCTCATACACACACCCTTGCTGTTTCCTTTCCTTCCTTATTTATTCACATTCTTATACACATATTCCCTGAGTTTCTCTCCCTCCCTTCTCCTTTCACTTTTTTTTGCTCTCTCCAACTTTCAGAGTCACACATGTTCCTGCTTAAGAGGCTCAGGCCTGCAAATGAAACTCAATCTCTCATCCAGCGCCGTGTCTCTCCTTTCTTTTCTCCAGACTTCATTAAAAATTAGAGCCCAAAAAGCTGGCGTCTTTTCTCCTTCTCTCCTCTCCTCCCACCCACCCACCCTCTTCCGTGCTCAGTCTCCTCGGCCCTGATGGAGTTGCAGAGGGAACCGGAGAGTGACGGCTCCTGCCAGGAGATTCTTGTGGCTTGTTTTATTTTCTGGCTGGTTCGGTGCCTGGAAGCGTCGCAGGAAAGCAGAGCGGGAACAAAGGCGGCTCAGGCCAGGCTTCAGGTTTCCTCTGTCGATGTGTGCATCAAATCATTCGCTCCTGAAGTCCTGCGCTCTTCCAGTCCCGGTCCTGTACTGAGACTTCCTGCTTGTTCTCGAGAGCCGTAACCCAACTAGCCATTACTTCACCACAGAGGCTTTCATTAAAAAATATATATAGTTAGGGCTCGAGAGCCAGAGCGAGTCCGTGCTGCTTTTCTCACAACAAACCCTCGTCAAATATTCTGACGCAGGAACAGCTTGCAGGTTTTTTTTTTTTTTTTCATTCTTTTACTTTTGAGATAGCAGACACAGTACACGCAGGACGTCTGTTTCCCATCAACTGGAGGCAAAGCATGGACAGAAAACCGAAACTGCTCCCGCACTTAAAGGCAAGATGGCCGAAACCTACATCGAAAAATGTACATACAGACATAACGGTGCAGACGTAAAACGTAATGATTTCACCAGAAGTTAAGCATTCTGCCAAAACATGTATTGTATTAGTACAAAAACATCTCACCTCGGTGCAAAAGTGAATTATCAGCTAGGATCATATAAACACCATTTTTCATATATACAATACATAATGCTTCTTATCTCCCAATCCATGCTTTTTTTTTGAATATGCATACAAATTTCTAGTTGTATCAGCAACACATTTACTAAATACAATCTCATGCCCTTTAATGTAGTTTCCATAACTTTTTTTAACTCCTCTTAACATGAACTTGATCTTAACTGTCATTCAGATGAAACTTGGCCAAATTAGATTTCAGACGTAAACCTGAAAAAGTGTATTATTCTAAAATGCAAAATTGTTAAGATATTGCAGCATGAATTTGACATGGTTACGGACACTACAGTATTTTTCCTTTTTAAGCTTTTACCAGAAAAACAATTTAAGCAACAATTTTTACAGATTATATGGTTCTAGAAGCTTACTCCAATTTTAGTATCAACAGTCATAAAGAAATGTGAATAATTTGCATTTTAAATGATTATTGTTTGAAGCGAGGCAGTGTAACCATGTGCCAATTATCTCTCCAAAATGACTGAAGTTACTCATCATCTATACCACTTAATCCTGTAATCAGGGTCACGGGGGGGCCGGGAGCCTATCCCAGGAGACTTAGGGCACAGGACAGGGTGCCAATCCATCACAGGGCACAGAGACACACACATACACTCACTCACTACAGGGAATTTGGGAACACCAATTAACCTAACCTACATGTCTTTGGCAGGAAACCGGAGTACCCTGAGGAAACCCACCAAGCACGGGGAGAACGTGCAAACTCCATGCACGCAGAGACGGGAATCGAACCCGGACCCTGGCGATGCAAGGCGACAGTGCTAACCACTACACCACCGTGCCGCCTTGCTGAAGTTAGCAACTTGAAATTTTTGTCCAAGATTGTTGTCCATTTGCATAAACTTCAGAAGCAGCTTCTTTGGCAGACATTCTCTGCATTATATGTAGAACATAAAAAAATAAACTTTTAACAACATTTAAGAAACAAAATGATCATAGAGACAAGTTTGCGTGGGGATAGTAAATAAATAAATAATATAATATAATATAATATATATATATTACTATCACACTTTAAAACTTTGATTTTTATTAAAGTAACAGCTACACTCCCTAAGCACTCCTCTTTATCACTGGTCATAGCTAAGAAACACTCCATAGTCTCACACCTCTTCAGAGCCAAAATGGCTGTCATGGCCACCATCTATCACTTTCTCTTCTCTCTCTCTCTCTTTCCGTTTTCTTCCCTGGTAACACGCTTGCTCATTAGGACGTTTGACGTTGGCTAACGCTGGCATTAATGTGTTTGTAGCTGCTTATGAGTTTTTTTTTTTTTTTGTGGCGTGGCATTTACTGCATGAGTGAAAGAGCGAGAGAGAGAAGAAAAAGAGGAAAAAGAATGTCTTTCCAGATGTGCCTTTAACAGCTCTGCCAAAGCCGCCATTGGTTGGAGCCATGAGGGGGCGGTGAGCTAGGTGTTGTTGGCTAGCATTGGACCCGTATCTATATATGTGAGTCTGTGTATGAGGGAATTAGGGCATGTGTGTGTGTGTGTGTGTGTGTGTGTGTGTGTTGTGGAGTGTAAATGAGTTTTCCTGCTGTGAACCACTTCACATTAATGGCTCAGGTGCACAGAACGCCTGGAAAAACAATGAACAGTGTGAGCGTGTAAAAGCCTGAGGAAAGTTCTAGATGTGTGTGTGTGTGTGTGTGTGTGTGTGTGTGTGTGTGTGTGTGTGTGTGTGCGTGATTGCAATTCATGTTAAAGGTGTGTGGGTTAATAATTACAGGTGTCTGATCTCGAGTACGGTGTGATCATGAAAATGAAGAGGAAGAGGAAGCGCGGATCCACCAGTGGGCAAATGGAAACCTGGGTCTTGTTATTGGAACTGATGAATTCGTTAATGATTCGTAAGAACTTCACATCGTTAACGTGTTTATTAAAGCGATTTAATTAACGGTTTACGCTTTCAAGTTTAAAGCGCCTTTCTTTTTTCAGATTACACATGCAAATTACGTATATTGTGTTTTATATTAAAAACCTAAAAGAGCAAGCAATTCAAAACAAATCTATAAATTAAGACAAATAAGACTAGCTGTTCAGTTCGGACGAAAGTAATGGCTCCCTATAAAAGGAGGAAGAGTTAGTGCGTGTCTGTTGTAGCTGACACGCTGCACTGTCCGAGCTGCATTATTGGAAGATTTAGCGCACGTTGCACTCCGACGTGTTCTCAGCTCTCTGTGCCTCTGTGCTTTGCCTTTTATGGAGTTTCATGGGCGTCGCTATATGTAAATCAGCTCTGCTTCGTGGAAATGCTTCAGACTTCAGGGGTTCGTACGGCTCAAGTAAAACGTTTGTGAACGTTCAGGTTTGGAAGACTTTGAAAAGAGATCCACGAAACATTGCATGCACTTTTAATGTGAAAAAAAAACCCTCCTGTACAGTACTACGATGAATTGGGATGTCTTTGATGATTGTCGTGGAAGCCACGCCCACTGCCCTGGGCACCTATGATAAGGAAGTGTATAAGGTGTGCATGCAAGAGCGATTTCGTCTGCGAGGTATTATTCGGTTTTGAGCGCATATGGAAGTTGATGAGTGTGTCCTGACCGTGTGTGTGCAGGGCTGCAGCTCATTAGTCACGGTCGTTAAAAGCACGCCCGCTTTACTGTTCCACTGGCGCGGCCTTCAAAGCCCTGGCGCCACCTTTCATCTCGCTCTCACCTGCTCCTCCTACGCCTGTGAGGAAGAGGAGCGTGAGGAAGAAAGTCGTCTCACAGCCATGTGCACGCGCTCTCTGACACACCTCAACCCTGGCTTTGACACCGCAGGGTGTGTGAGTGTATGTGACCCCTTGCCCTCTGCCTCACAAACCGTGCTGCATGCCTGCATACGACTCTCAGGGACGTGCTTCGGCCGTGAGATAAGATCCAGATGTGCCCGAGTGACTCCGTGCACATTAGTGGAGCGGATTGTTGGGCGCGAGCCCACTGGCGTGACCCCTAGTGACCTCGCAGCCCTGCAGGCAGGAAGGGCTCGCAATTGGCTTCAGCTGTGACCCGGCTCTGCAGCGTTCGGCAAGACAAACTGTTTTTAGACACCGCACGGCTTTCTGTGCCTCCAGGCCGAGAGAAAGAAAGAGAAAAAGAGAGGAAGGGGTGTGTGTGTGGTGGGGGGGGGGGGGGGGGTAAAGGTGAGAAGGACGCAAGATGGAGGAATGAAGTGAACAAGAACAAAGGCACCATAAATCTAAGAAACAGCGTGAGCTTCTGGATCTGTTTATGCCGCATATTTCCAGATGCTTTACGGAGAAAAGAAAAAAGGTGCTGTCTATCAAAGTCCGGTTGGACGCAATAAACACAACCATGGCGCCTCCAAGCACAATAAGCTCGGGGTTAGTTGTTTTATGAGCGCCAGATCAATATGAGACTCAGACGCTTTTCACTGCTTGATGTTGTTGTTGTTTTTTGTGATCAAGCTCCTGTGGAGATGCCAAGCCCCCTTCTGTTCCACCATCACCACTCCTTAGCATCAACCTAAGTCCTTCTTTTTACACTCCTGTCTATGAGAAACTAGTCTGATACTGTGTGTGTAAGTGAGACAGAGAGAGAGAGAGAGAGAGAACGAGGGAGTGGGAGAGAAAGCGCGAGTGAGAGTGTGTTTCTGGCATTTGTATGTGTCAGTGCCAACGTTTTTGAGAAGAGAAGAGCCTGCTGGGCCACATTAATACCGCACGGCCAGAGGGGGGGCTCCCCTCATTCACCGCTGACTGATGTCCGTCTCAAATTGATTTATGGAAGCAGCCCTTAATCAATTATGTGCGTAGAGAGGGAGAGAGAGAGAGAATGAGGGAGAACAGAGGGAGAGAGAGAGAGGGGTGAAAGAGAGCAGAGAGGTGAAAAAAAAAAGGGGCTGAAGGAGTTCGCAGTGTGAATGGTGGGCTGTGGAACTGAACGCTGTGGTTGTGTGCGGTTGCGGCACTCAGCACGCTTTTTCAAAGATGTGCACAGAATTCAATGCTTATATTTCAATATAATTAAAACTAATAGTTAAGGAATACTCCAGATTTTTTTTTATTATTATTATTTTCTTTCTTTTTTTTGCCAACTTGTGCTCGTTCTACTTATCTATTACTAGCCATAAGAATTTCAAAACATTCCCTTGAACCGAGAAATGAACATACAACTGGATAAATCCAAACTTTCCTACAACAGACATCTAGGGGGCAGCTGTAGCGCTCGACACATTATTCATGAATTCTTCAGTTAATTGAGCGTGAGTAATTGTTTACTGTAATGCTCCAGTGTTGAATAACATTAAATAAACCACAACGATGACAGCTTTATTCATTTGCACCAATCCATTCTTATCAACATCTGCCCCTAGACGTCCACTGGAAGTGAGAACTCCATTTGGAGTAAGACCTGCTTATACTGCAAGTATGAAAGGTGTTCAGGTCAAACCAGGACTTTTGATTGTGCAGAATAGCAGAAGACAGTTATGAGAGTAAAACCTCTCTTTATTTCTCTATATGATCCCCTGCTACACTAATGCACTTATCCCAGTGTTTCACTAGTGCTTGGACACCATCAAGCCATTTTCACATGTTTAAGCCATTGAAGGAGTTCCTGGGGGGGGCCAGTATTTCAGACATGAAGCAGCCAGTGGAAAGAAAACTTTCTACCTTGGACTGGGATAAGTGCATTAGTGAAGCAAGAGATTATATAAAGATATAAAGAATAACAGAACACGTAACTGTGTTCTGTTATTCTGCAGAATCAAAAGTCCCGGTTTGACTTGAACACTCGTGTATATGTGTTTCTTAGAATTCCTGAAAAGACTGTAAACCGGTTAATGATTTATAAAAACACATAAAATCTGTCAATAAATTGTTGATAAACTATTAAAAAATTGAAATAAAAAAGTGTTAAATATAAAAATGTATTTTATGTCTTTTAGCCTCTTCCTATTATTATTATTATTACTATTATTATTATTATTATTATTATTATCTTCCTATTATCTGGAATTTTCAGATCAATAAAGTATCTATCTATCTATTATTATTATTATTATTATTATTATTATTATTATTATTATCACCTTACGTTTATTAGTAAAAGTAAAAAATAATTAAATGAATAAATTAAATGAATAATTTGTGTTTTCCCTCCGTGATAATATTAATAATATAAAAATATATTATTATTTTATTATTATTGTTGTTGTTGAAGTAATTCATATAAACCTTTAGGAAGTAGGATGCATCTTCAGTTACACTGCTTATCAAACAGATAAAATATGACCCCCCCCCCTCCCTCTTCATTCTTCCTCCTTTTGTCATTGTCAGTAATCTAAAGGCTCCAGTCCATGTATCACTCTTTTGACTCCTGCTCCATCTCTCACTCCCGGCGTTACGCACTGAAGTGTAGGAAAGGGAAAAGTTCCTGCGCTGGCTGTGAATGAATGAATGATATTATAGGAGCGAAGCGCATAAAAGCTGCCTTTGGCTTTAGGAGAGCACTTTACAAAGCTCTTGTGAAGCTAAACCCTATTGTGCTTGCTATGATGTAGTTATGCTTTGTGTGTGTGTGTGTGTGTGTGTGTGTGTGTGTGTGTGTGTGTGTGTGTGTGTGTGTGTGTGTGTGTGTGTATGAGAGAGAGAGTA
>JAAGKR010002800.1:0-53354 GCA_011419295.1 Clarias macrocephalus
ACACCTTCATTCACCACAAATCTCAGTTTGACTCGAATGCCCCTCGTGATAATAATGTTCTGCTGTATGTTATGTTTACACTACTACTACTACTACTACTACTACTACTAATAATAACAATAATAATAATAATAAGCTGTAAATTTGCTTCCTGTGATCTTGAGTTGTGAACTGAAAAAAGCTAATGTGTAGACAAACCTGAAGTGAGACAGAGAACTCTAGAGACAGACAGCAACAAAGATAAACAGAGAGAGACCAACTGGCAGAAAGAGAGAGAGAGAGAGAGAGAGAGAGAGAGAGAGAGAGACAAAACTCACCAAGAGACACAGAGAGAGAGAGGTGTGAAACAAGCACAGACAGAAATGTAAAAAGACAGACTGACCGATAAAAAAAATACCCGAGTCTATCTAAAGAAATGGAAGTAGAGAGAGAGAGATCAATATAGAATGAGAGAAAAAGAGTGAGAAATAGCGCATACAGAAAGAAAGAAAAAGAAATGCAGAGAGACAGAAGAAACAACAGAGAATAAGGGAGGGAGAGAGAGAGAGAGAGAGAGAGAGAAAACAATATAGAATGATAGAAAAATGAAAAGAGTCATACAGAATAACAAAAATAAAGATGGAGAAAAACAGACAGACATGAAGAGAGAGAGAGAGAAAGAGAGAGAGAGAGAGACTGAAAGACTGACAAACAACAATGCAAAGACAGAAGTAGAGAGAGTTACAGAGAGGAGGATCAATATAGAATATGAGAGAGAGAGAGAGAGAGAGACAGGATGCTCGTGGAGAGGGTGCGAGCGCTACAGCAGTAACGGATAAACACACTCTCTCTCTCTCTCTCTCTCTCTCTCTCTCACACACACACACACACAGCTCTGTACCCTGTATGTGTGTGAGACAGAATGGGAGAGTTAAAGGCAGTAGTACGGTGTTTCTATAAATCCTTCTGATAAAGCAGTGCATCCTTGGCTCACTATGCTAAGCTAAGCTAAGCTTAACTAGCCGGTCATTACAGACGGCTCCAGCTGTGAGCTCGCAGGCCGGATAACCAGCACCAGGCCACAGAGCGAGAGAAACCAGAATAATCAGTGAGAATCCCGGAGCAGCTCACCTCCACGGCCTGGCCGAGCTCCAGGTCGAAGCCAACCACGCAGACGCAGTGCAGCCAGGCGGAGAAGCGGTCCCACGGCAGCAGTAGCTGCTCCGGCTCCGCATCCCCGGGCCCGTCAACGGGCATCTCCTCCGCCGGGGAAATCCGCAAATCCTCCCCGTCCTGCGTCCGCTCGGCTTCTTCAGGCTGCTCCGCTACTTCTTCCGACCCGCGCGAGGCCATGCTCCAACACCGGAATACAGCGCTCGATCCTCGGCTCGGGTCCTGACCGTCACCTCAGGCTTCGCTCACCCACGGCGAAGCGCAGCTCAGACTGTGAACACTGCCGCGTATTCCTGAACCCTGCTTACGCTCCTTACGTAGACGACGCAGACGTGCTTGGATACCGCGCTACGTTATGAGTTGCTCAGAAAACTCACAGATATTGATATAATCTACTTCCGGGGAAAGTCATCGTGTATAGAATGCAGATCGAATATGTTTGCTACTTCCGGGTTGTTGCAAAGCAGCGGAAATACAAACACGCAACCGGAATCTAACGTTATACTATTCTTATATTATATTATATAAATTATATGTTATTTTATATAAATAATATATTATATTCTTATATTTTTATTATATAAAAGTATTTTTAAAAATCGTAGTTACAAACGTAATATAAATAACAAATATAAAGCTCTTACAGTATTTATCGATTGTGATTATATAGACATCATTCTGCCTGTTTGACCGCGTTGTTGGTTCAGACAGGGAAGTAGGTGTTGCACAGAAGTAACAACCAACTTGAACTTTATTAGGGCCCAAACACTATAGGGTGCGCAGGACCCTCTTGTTTCCCTAAGGATTTTTTTTCCTACCCTTTTGGGCTTTTGGGGGGTTTAACATGCTTAAAACTCTTGAAAAGTGGCCGAAAGGTTGGGATCTGCTGCTATTAGGATGCCTGAAAGTCACCCTCAGGGGCCCTCACATGAGCTTTTGCTGCATAACTCATACACACTTGCATGTATGCACACAAAACTCGGTCCACATTTAGAGCTCACTGAGATGAACAACTTTCGCATGGGCTCAACAGGAAGTCAGTTATTTTGGGGTGTTTGCAAAACGCACAGGATGGATTTTGATATACTCCTCCTAGGGGATTTATACGATCGTCACCGGGCCGATGTGATCTAAAGGCATTGAGGATGTGCAGTGACGATGCCTTAAACTTACACTGAAAAGTAGTTAATAACTTTCTGTGTGGCATTATATTCAGTGACACCATGCTCAGTGACATCACATTCAGTGACATCATAGTGTGATGCTTTTTTCCCCAGCATCTGCAGCCTATTCTACACACAAATGTTAACATTCACACACACACAAGCACAAACACACTCATATCACATACATACACACTCACGTCTCTCTCTCTCACAAGCACACATACACACATAAACACACTCATTAATACACACTCACATCTTTCACTCACACATGTACACAGACACACACACGCACACACACCAGCTTTTTGTAGGTCTTAACATAAAATTCCTGCTATTCTACATACACATCACAAAGTTAACCCACAAACTCACGTCTCTTACTCTTTCTCTCTCTCTCACACACACACACACACAGTTGACATGACAAATATTTAGGGCTCAAGCTGAAATCAGCCCTATTATGTCATATTGTGTGAGGTGTGCAAGTTATGCTGGCTTATTGTTGGTTTTAACACGCTCAAATGACACACAGGTTGTACGTGCACCTGGGAGGCGATGGCGCAACGTGCTTGGGCCCGCTCATTGTTGCTTGCAACTATATTTATTATTATTATTATTATTGTTGTTGTTGTTGTTGTTGTTATTATTTAAATATAATTTTGCCTAGTTATAATAACTTCTCCAATGATGGCTGCAATAATAATCCTCCCACAATATTAAAGTCAAATAGGCGATTTCATTTTTTTCTAGCATTTCAAGTCTGTAGTTCATTTATTCATATTAAAAAGAAACTAAATTTACAGTTCTGCCTGTCCTTTTCGTTTGTATTTTAATTGAACTTGCATTTTGTTTATCTACTTTTAGTTTCTCTAAGCATGTTTTTTGGAGAAAAGGATGATAGAGTAAATAATGTTCACATTTATTACACCGATTTCATGCCTCAGCATTGCTTTGCTACTACATAAAATTTAATAGTAATTTTATACAACCATAAATGGTGATGTTCTGGTGCATTGGTGGCTCAGTTGTAGGTTTCTCACCTGCCATGCAGAAGGCCCAGGTTCAATTCCCACCCAATGCCCAAACCCCAGCCACTGAATGCAGTGCTGGTCCCAAGCTCAGATAAAATGGGAGGGTTGCATCAGGAAGGGCATGTGCCAAACGTTATTGAAGTGTGGCGACCCTTTGATGGGAGCAGCCGAAAGACTCAGAGCAACAACATAAATGGTGATGCTGTGCTTGATTCCAAAAGACATTTTGTAAATAATCTGATATGGATGCTAAAGATGAATGTGCAAATTAGCAAGATATATAGCTACTGTAAATAGATGACTACTGATAAAATTAATATTACAAAAAATAAAAATACATACCAAAAACTAAGTAACTAAGTAAATCACAAAATGCATGAATAAGAGGGACCATTCTCCTGAAAAAAACACATTATGGTTTATTTCTTACCTCTTACACCTTCCTATGCCAGTCTGATCTGGTGGGACTGTTGGAAAGTCCTGAATAGATTTTTTTCCTTATTCATTCATTCATTAAAAAAAAAAATCTCTTTAAAGATTTCAATAATGCTATGTGTTGTGTGTGTATGATGTTGCAATGCTATGTTGAGCAGTTTGAAACATGTCAAAGCAAATTCCTGAACCTGACAAGTACTGGCAAATAAAGTTATTCTGAACTGGCTCGGCTTATTAAATGTTTTACACTGATTAAAAACAGTTTTACTTTAACAGTAATGAAGTAATCTAAGATTTGATAAGAAATTATAACTATAAGAAATTATATTATTACGTATAATTTTTATTTTATTTTACTTGTTTTACATTAATTAAATGGTAATAATAAATAAATAAACACACCAATGCAATGATAATGAAAGTATATTTTTATTTAAATAATTAAAATAATTGATGGAATGGTGGCATAGCACTGTCACCTTTCACCTCCAGGGTCTGGGTTCAGTTCCAGCCTTGGGTCTGTGTGCATGGAGTTTGCATTTTCTCCCTGGGCTTGGGGGGTTTGTCTAGGGTGCACCATGCCGTGTCCCCGATGTGTCTAAGGCTCCAGACCATCCGTGACCCTGTTTACATGATAAAGTGGTATAGACAATAAGTAAGTGAGTGAGCGAGTGAGTGCGTGTATTATTTATTATTCTCTTTATGAGTCTCATTACACTTACTTGAATTAATTAAATGGTAATAAATAAATAAATACACCAATGCAATTATAATTAAAGTATATTTTAAAATTAAATATTACATAAAATGAATAATGAAAGACATGATGAAAATAATTTAATTATGTCTTTAAGTATATTAAATTTTATATACGTTTTCATTTTCAACTAGTCTCTCTCTCTCTCTCTCTCTCTCTCTCTCTCCTCCACTCCACTGGGTGGAGTCTTAACATAAACAACAACAACAACAAAACAGTCTGCCCCATTAACGCCCATAGACATTAACTTAATTCCCATTGGTTAATTTTATAGCCCGATTCATTGCTGATTGCCCATTCTTTAGTGCGTCACTAAAAGGTCCCGCCCACTTATTACTCCCTTGGAAGACTTGTGCGCTCGGTTAGCCAATTTGTGTTGTCATTCCAATATGGCGGCGGGAAGTCAATTAGTCAGTTTGAAAAGTTTTTCATAGTTGTTTTATTAGCTGTTTTTTTTTCATAAGGTGGAACTAGATCATCTACAAACAAATACAACTGCTTTATCATTAAGTACCCAAAGATAAATTGATGGATAGTATTTGTTTTAATCTAATCTGTGAATACGATATAAATATGCTACACAATGTGTCAACATATAAATATATGTAAAAATCCCCACCTGTTTAAAAACTATTTAAAATGTAAACGTAGCATAAATGATAAGAAGGTTGCCATCGGTTACACACGATCAGCTTTCCCATTGGTTAACTTTGTATTCTGAACTCTGTGGTGATTGGCTACTTTTTCAGTTCGTCACTGAAATGTCCCGCCTCACGGAAGATTCATGCGCGAGCGCGGCGCTTGGCCGGTTTGTGTGTTTCTCCTTGCAGTATGGCGGCGCGCGCTGCGGAGGAGGACGAGTTCCTTTAAACCGCGCGTCATTTCATTCGGAGCACTTTATATTCACTTTGGATTTTCATTTGGACCCGGGCGGGACTTCGGTGACAACCGGTAGACTAACCCGAGTTTCGTGGAAAGAAGAAAACCAGAAACGCTAAGAGCTGCTGCGACGGAGAGTCGACTCTGTGTCTATTAGCACAGGTTGCTAAGCTAGCTCAGCCTTGGAAACCTAGCGCGGCTAAGCTATCGTGTTTACGCGGATTAGACGGAGCGTCTCGTCTTTCCAAGTTCCTGACGTGTAGTTTGACGCCTAGGAGAATCACACTGGGTACGATATTCAGGAATTTAACGCGAACTTGACGACCTCGCAAGCTCGGTTTTACTTCAAGTAGCCGTAGTTTGTGCTAGCGCGCTCGTGCACTTAACGTTCCGCGCTAATATGCCGGACAAACACTTCATTCTGTACGTGTGGCCCGGTTAAGCGTTAAATAACATGTCTGATAAACGTGTTTAGACGGGTTTCATTTGGTTTAAGCTAGCTAATTCCGAGTTTAGTGGCCTTCATTTTTCTGACCGTGTTTGCGAATCGTTTCCACCGAAAGCAGCGCGAGCCGACTCCTCAACCAATCGAGCCAACAGGTTAACCACCCAGCGCGAGACGTCTCACGTTGTATTTATATCGGCCTTATTGGGATTGTGAACAAGTTCACTATTAGATTTCCGATGAAGCTGGTTTGGTCGAGTAAACACGCCCATGCGTGTTAATGTAAGGCGATGCAAAGTTTGGAGCTGCAGCCCCTGGATTGCGTTTGACATCATGGTGGATTTGGAAGTCAGGATTATCACAAGAAGCAGAAGGAGGCTCGTAGAGGACATGATGTAGGATTGTTGTTTTTTCTTCGCAGTAGTATATGATGCATATTTATACGGGATCCGCGAGCGAAACGCGACTCCTTTATTACTAAAAATATATAGATATATACATAAATATATATAGTCAGGCGTATCAGAAGGTGTGTCACTCTGGAGCAAGAAGCCCTGCCTTTCTCCTCTGGTTGGAGTAATACACTCAAGGCGTCATCAATGCCTTCGGCGCTGGCCGTGTTCACCTGCCGCCCGAACTCGCACCCGTTTCAGGAGCGCCACGTCTACCTGGACGAGCCGGTGAAGATCGGGCGCTCGGTCGCGCGCTGCCGTCCGGCCCAGAACAACGCCACCTTCGACTGCAAGGTGCTCTCCAGGAACCATGCCCTCGTCTGGTTCGACCACAAAACAGGCAAGGTGAGGTTTCAGGCGATCATCATTATGCTTGATATCATGATCTATATAAATAAAATAAAGGGTTCGTCTGTAGATTGGTCAAAAGTCGCTCTTTCAGTTATATCTTTACGTCTCATGCATTGGAGGACCTGAGACCAGTTTTACAAAATGTTTGTCTGTATGTCTGTCCCTCTCACACAAAACATGTCTGTCAGCATCACACAAAACTGACTAGACAGAATTTAATGAAACTTTGTCTGTCCTTGGATATCTGCCTGAATTTAAACCCCGGAATAAAAGTGAAATCAAAATGTAGAGTGAAAGCGATGTTATGAGTAGTTATGTGCCGGATAAGTGATAATATACTCTAAGAGAAGCTACTTGCTCAGTGTAAACAAACATTTGCTCCAGTAGATATTAATTAGAAAAGCTAAACCGAATATTTTTACCCGGACAAGTTCTGAAGTGGTATAAGTGAATTTTAACACGCTGGAGTTGTTTTAAGACTAAACTTGATCTTTATCCAATTTTCTGTGATTCACTCTAAGATTATCGGACAGGTTGTTTTGTCATTTTTGGCATAATACGATACTCAGCCTTACAAAATGTATTTTTTTGGTATTAATAAGTTGGGCAGAGAGAGTTCTGCTGGACAAAGAGAGAGGCAGACATGTATGTGGACTTCAACATTAAATATCATCATTATCACATTCAAATCTTATCTTATTTTAAGCTTCAACCTTTTTAACTTTCTAAAAACTTCTTTCCTGTCAACGAAAGGTACTTTCCTGGGTACTTCATTTAGTAAAAACTAAACCTTTCCTTGATTTATTTTTATAAACCATGCTGAATTTGTTGCTGCACAATGCTTAAGTTGTGGATGCTATAAACCCAAACTGGTTTTATATTAATGGGTTTTGATGGGACAGTGTTGGTTCAAATGGTGTGGTTTTGAGAA
This sequence comes from Clarias macrocephalus, assembly GCA_011419295.1. NCBI lineage: Eukaryota > Metazoa > Chordata > Actinopteri > Siluriformes > Clariidae > Clarias > Clarias macrocephalus. Next base: position 7,603 of record JAAGKR010002800.1, read on the forward strand.
ACTGGATAACTGATCAGATGGTTGGGGTGGGGGTTGAGCCCCAGTATTGCCAGTCTGCCACTTTACCCACCTACCTGCTCTATAGGGTGCTGTGGTGATTACTGACCCTGCACTCTGACCCCAACTTCCTAACAGGGATGTGCATTGGAAAAAAAAAATCAATGTGCTGTAAGGCACATTTGACAAATAATTTAATCTTAACTTTAAAAATATTGTCTGTCCACACATGACTATAACAGCCACATGCTTTTGTTGCACACCCTATTGCTTTTCTAACAGGCTTCACTCTTGTGCAAATACCTTCCGCTAGATGTTGAAGATGCTTGTGGAAATTTGTGCTTGTTCGTTTATTCATTCAGACTTTTTTTTCCTTTTTTTCCCCCCCTGGGTGATTGGTCTTCAGTTGGGATGAGGTTAGGGCTCTGTGCAAGACACTCAAGTTCTTCCACTCTAGTTTTACCAAGCCATGTGTTTGTATTCAGGGTCCAATGAAGGGGAAATTGTAAAACAACAGCATACAAAGACATCCTGTACAAAAGGTGTAGCAACTGCATGGGAGAAGAACCACACATGTGTTGTGTAATCAAGGGAGCACATACTTTTGGATGTTGAGTTTGTATAATTCAACAGGAAATAAAACTGCATTAATTCTTTTATTATTATTTTTTAAATAAACATTTGACCCTTTAATGTTTCCCATGACTTCATAAGCTCCGAGAGAGTCGACTCAGTTACTCAGAGGACCAAAGTATCGGGTGTCAACTGATGCCCAGAGCAAGGGTGTGATAACTCGCATGACAATGCCGTCTGCTGTCGATATCATCAGTACTTCTATAATCCAGCTAGACTCCATTGTAGTTCTCAGTATTTTATCTTTAAAGATATTAAGATGTGTGCATATTTTTATATGCACACATTTAAAACAGTTTTTTGCAAGTCCACGTGGAACCAAAATGCACAGATATTATTGAAAAATGTATTAAGTGGGATTAATACATTACCTGGCCAAAACCTGATGTGGTGTATAGTTCACGTGTGAAAATGATTCCTCATGCCTTCCTCACTCTTAAAATTTGAGTCCTGGAATATTCCTGTGCCATCAGAGCAGAAAACCTCCAAAGATGTGATACCCTGATCATTCAGTACATTTCAGGTCATACGCTGAATTCATTTTATTGCCACATAACATTGCTGAGTCTAGACCTGACCAACTGAAGTAAAACCACATAACACTGCCTCCAGAAGCCTGGACAGTGGCCACTATGCATGATGGGAGCATCGCTTCACGTACTTCCCTCCTTACCCTGAAGCACACATGGTAATAGGGTCACTCTGGACTCCTCAGACCATGTGATCCTTTGCCACTGCTCTGGAGTTCAATCTTTATACTCCCTAGCAAACATCACATTGTGTGCACATGGAAATGCTCTTACTTTTAATACTAAATATAGCTCTTATTTTTACTGTTGATTAATAATTTATTTATTGTTTAACCATGCAACTAAGTGTTTAAGAGAGCTCCGTTCATGATTAATTCATGACCACATTCCATACACACAAGACAGTTCAGGATTATATCTCCTGGTTTTAATAATGTGTTGAGTTCCCGCTCCTCTTCCAGTCATTTAAAATCTCTTGTTGTTTTCTTTGCTTGATGCAGTTCAATAATTTGAACCTTGACTTTCTTCTTCTTCTTCTTATTTTTTTTGTCTGGTCATTGTAGTAGTATGTCCAGAGCCCTGAACTGACAAGTTTCGTATTTCTTTGGGATCAGAACAGTAAAAAACTTATGTAAGAGAATCACTGCCAAGATTGCTTTATTTTATTCCATCTGACACCAGTGGCTATGTGGTCATTTCAGTACCAGTTGCACAGATCTGCGTTTTCTCAAATTTTTTTTGCCTTACATTAAGACAAAACAGTTTGACAAGTTGTATTTTCTTTGCTTTGCCCGAGACTGAAACCTAGTGTAGCTAGTGTATCTTCTCTGCTCCAGTGCCTCTTAGACAGTTTGGTCCCTTTTGTTTTGACCCACATGATGCAAACATCCATGTTTGTAGAAAATGCGACTCCCTAGAAATTCATTCCTTTATTGCTGCTCTGATGCAAAAGGTTTATTGCATAATTGTTGTGTCAAAAATGTATTTCAACTATTCCCCTGATAAACAAATAGAGTCCAAATAGGATGTATGCCAATGACCGACTAACTTGGGATAAAAATGTTTTGCTGTATTTTTAATTTAAATTTTTTTACATAAATCATTTACTTGGACTAGTTCTTTCATTGGTGAAACCGAATGTCTTTAACACCGTGCCATAATTTTCTTTTGTGAAGAGAAAAGCAGGTGCGTGTTTCAGCACGTTAAACAATGATCCCGGTTTCCATCCTGTAATCCCCTGTGCTGATGTTATCAGACCAGGGTGAGGAAAGGACTTGTTTTGGCTCTTAGGGTTGTATCTGTGTCTCAGCTGGCAGTCATGGGATTCGACAGGGTCGTCTATAGGGAGTCGCACAGGTAGACGTATGGGCTGCTCCACTCCGTATGAAGAATATCTAAACTAAATGTCTGACACAGAGAAATTCCTGGTTGTTGTTTCTTCACACGTACAAACACATTTGTATTCATTGGTTATGGACAGATTGCGCTGTTGTCTATAACTTGCTATAACTATGGTCTCCCACTTCATACAGAGGTCAGACCGCGAGTAATCTGGAGGCTAACGGTCTCCTGCTAGCTTGTCGTTTGAGATGTTTTTAGATGTGGAGTAACATTTCTGGTTTTATTAATTCTAGAAAGCTGTGGCTTTCTGTCTGTCTGTATTAAAGTTAATATGTCTGAATGTATAACCTTCACAATCTCCACCCTCAACGTTACCACTGAGATTGGTGAGTAAAGTGTTTTCATGCATGCATGTGTTTACATTTCCCCCCCCCAGAGTAAATCTACTGTCTTCAGGAAACACTTGCTCTGAGACAGATCAAGTGTCTCAATCATCGTTGTCTCAAAAATTAAAGCTAAAACATCATGAGTAGAGAGAACCCTCCCACCATGGGGATAAATGAACTGTTTTTTCCTGGTTTTGTTTTTATGTTCAAATATGATCATGATGGTGGTGATGAGCATGCAGATAGGCTCAGCTAATTCTCGGAATAACCGTGAACCCAAGAAGTAATTAACTGTTGTATAATGTTTAAAATAAACTTCTTCAATATAGACATTACCTGGGGTTTGTGAGGAGAAGCTGTCTTCAGCTCTTGCAGTAAAAATTGCATGCAGTTTTTTCTTTTCAGAGTTAGTCCAAGTAAATTTTGCAATTTCTGTTAATTAATTTTGAGTTCATAGTTCGTAAAGATTTAAAATTTGTCAAAGGGTTGCGCGATATTACCCAGCCGTTGCTGAACCGTGGAAGGTTCCTCGTCTAAAAATAGCACCTGTTGGGATTCTGGTCACGTGTCTGACTGAATGCTATGAAAACGTGGAAGCGGAGGGTCACTGCCTATGGAGTACAGTGTTCTCGTATAACGCCACAATCTGCAGTGTGTTATTCCGTTTATACTACGCTGACTGTTTCAGCATTTAATTTATTAATTAATCATGTGTTGTGCAGTTGAGCAGTTTTTAGCTAATTTAATGCTCTGGAACATCTAACAAGGACAAGTTTGGTCCTGTTCTGTTCTCACTTGCATTAGAACTGATAATCAATCTTTCCCTCAGCAGCAGAATGGGAAAATAAAAAAATAAAAGAGTGGGTGGAGAAAGGTTCAAATGTCACATGGTGATATTCGGCACATGGTTAAAAAGAGACATAAACAAGTGTATGTTAAATATTGTGCTGTCTTATAGTGGGAAAGTTTCTTAGAAAGCCTAGGAAGTGCTCTGACAAGCAGTATTTCATTCTTTCTTTGCCTTACTCGTATGGCTAGGTGGAGGGAGAGAGGGTTGGTTGGATCTGTAAAATATATCATGTTAAATTAAGATATGCCCATTTAATCAAAATATTGTATTTCAGGTCACATGTGTGTCATCTGTGGTATACCAGTTTGTGTAAGCATTTAATTCAGCCTGTTCCATCAGCTACAACTTCGACTGTCAGACCTGTGGGAAATGTCGTCGTTGTTATTTGCTACGGTCTGTCTCTACAAGATTGTCAAACACACAATCAGCTGAAGAACTAGTGTCTGTTGTTGGATTCCTCTGCTATTATTCTTCTTAACAATAATATCAGCTTATAAAATCATGACATTTTGGAAATGATCCAGACAGAGTCAAGGTCAAATCTTTTTTTTTTTTTTTTTTTTTAAATGTGTTTTCTTTTTTTTTCTTTAATAACTTCCCTCGTGCTTGAAGTTTATTTTTAGGGCTTTTTCATGCTTACAGATTTAGTAACAAGAGGGAGCAGACTTGTTTGTTGGCGATGAAATGCGTCCCTGCCAGTTATACTAGGTTTAAAATCAGTTGTAAAATTGTACGTTGGTCATGTCGTCATAATCATCACTGCTAATGTTAGTCGTGGTTTCCTCTGTGTGTCGAACACCGCTGTTTCACATGGAGGTGGTGTGTAGATTTTATTTTATTAATTTTTCTTTTCGTATTTGGTAGAGTACCCAGTTTGCGAGCTGGCTTATCTTCAGACAAATTTTTAAAGATTTCTATGATTTTTGCCTATATATAAGATTAAGATACAACAAGGGTTTTAATGCTGCCAAATAAGTCTGTTTCAGTTATACTTTTGTTTTGAAATAAGCCCCACTTAAGCCCCAGGATGGATAACATTTATTTTAAAGTGTAAAAACGCCATGATCGCCGTCATTCACCGTTCCCTCATGTGAACTCTAGTTTTGTTAGAAAGTGTTCGGTGCCACTACCTACCTCCTCTTTTTAGAATCTGTTAATGTTTGTGTGAGTCTCTTTCATTTTTGTGTCAGCCATATTTCATATATTTTTGTAAGAGTCCTCAAGACACATTGAAGTTAGATGACAAAATGTATATTTTAAGACATTAAAAGTATTTTATTTTATTTTTTTTAGACCTGCTGCAGCTTGTTTCATTTATATGTAATATATAAATCCTCATGTATAAACAGTATACACACACATGCACGGACAGATACTGTACATACATGCACACTCTGTGATGATAACAGATAAACACTCGTTTGCCGTGTGTATGTGCACAACCTGCGTTTATCCTGATCTGTACTGTCATTAAATTGGAAAGCGTGACCCACTCGTGCAGTAGCAAGATATTTTAAATAATATGAAAATACTGAACTGAAACCAGGCTTCTGCATTGTTTCCATACATTTATAAGCAAATTAAAACCCATCCCGGTCAGATGGTGTCAATTCATCACCCGGCACTCCTTTGCATAAAGCTGAGCTCTTTTGAACTTTTGTTTGTGAGCCAGATTGAATTTGTGTCCTTGCAAGTGGACAAACTGATAGACGTTTTTTTTTTTTCTAATGTGTGTAAACAAAAAAAAAATTTTTTAACCGTCAGTTTGAAAGCTCCTCTCTCAGGTACGTGGTTCTGTGCTGCTGTTAGCATGTAGCGGTTTTTATTGGTTTTATATTTATAAAATGATTAGGGTTAGTTTGTTAGAAAAATCCCGGTTTCAGTTAAAAATGGTTGAAAGCTAAAAGGTTGCCGCTTTATGTGCAACTCGTATTATCTCATGAGTACACTCTCTTACTGAGTGATCATTACTACTGTTTTAAAGCTGGTGAAAACCCCATTGCTTGCTTTATTACGTTTCAGTCCTCTTTCACTGATGCGAATCAGAGCAGAAGTTGTGAAATAGTAAGGCGTGGCGCTGAAATTGAGACTGAACATTTCTCGCCAAGCTTCGTGGGCAGGTTTTTATTTTTCCTGCAGGTACGGTTTACAACAACAGTGTAACTAACAATCTGGTGTGTTTGTCTTTTGGTTTTTAATTTTGCTCTGATTTAGACTTTTTTTTTTGGGGTCACACCATGGTTACAACAGGTGTATATGTATAGACCATGTTCTGTTAGCTTCACTTGTCACTATTGGTTCACACAAATGAAATCTATATATACTTCGGTTTTTATGTCCTTTTTTTTTCTTTTGTCTCATTCAGTAAAACCAGCATTTCTGCTACAACTCATAATGGCATTAATCCTCAAGCTTTTTTTTTCTCGTTAGCTTGATGCCTGTTTGTGCTTGACGTTTTGTTCTGACTGCTGATTTTAGCCTGTGCGTGTCACAACAGGTACAATCTGTTTTTAATCTCACAATGCCTGGGACACCTAATATACTGCAAATGTTTTTTGACTGCAAGTGTGTTCGTCTTGAACTTTTAGGCCACACCCACAAACACACATCACTTGGGGGAGGGGGGGTTAGTCTGTACATGTAAAAGCTAATCAAAAGTCCATTCATTCCGGATTCGTCAGTTTAAGTTAAATCGATTTGACTTTAGTCTTACAAAAAGGGCATCATTCAGGCACTCAGGTGGGCTTGATGGAGAGAACTAGTATATGCCCATGCTGTTTGTCAGATGCTTACTAGATTCCACAGTAAATCAAGTGATTGTACTGTATAACATCCAGAAAACACCAGAGAAATGTCCTGGCATTTTGTTTGCTTCAGTTCAACAGTCTAACAAAATATTTTGTTGCAGTAGTAATAGTTAAGCGTTGTTGTTCTTACTTACTGCAGATGCACTGGATCACAAAACCCACTGTTTTCATTGTATTGCAACTTTTAGTCAGGGATCAGTTAATTTCCCATCAGCTAAAAAAAAAGGAGACTAATATAATTTTGCAATCTCGTCTGCAGCTTAAAAAATAAGTCAAGCAAGGAACTCTTATATATCATTCTTATATACCTTTTTATATATAAGGTTCAGGGTTATTTTTTAATAATTAATTAGTTTTTTTATTATAAACACTGGGGTAATTAAGAGGTATGTCTGAATTAGTACTGCTGTTGGTGCTGTTTGGCTTTTTAAATTTATTTTATTACATTTTTAAAAATTGTAACGGGTGTGGTTTCAGCACTGTATAAGGGGATCTGCATCAGTGTCACCTGGCAGCGCTGGCTTGCGAAAAACAAACAAAAAAATGTTTGTTTAAAGTTTGGGCCCAAATATTTCACCGAACAATGGTAAGCTATGATTAAGATATCAGAATCAGTAAATACACAATGCAGCTTATTAAACTGAGTCCTGTTTTATTACGGATAAATTTATCAGGTTTAGGCTTTTTAAGTGTACAAATTTTCTGATTCTTTATAAAAAGAAGTTTACGTGTGACTCTTGTACTTTTTTTTTTTTTTTCTCGCAAATATTTTTTATTTCATTAGTGCATCGGAGGTACTTCAGGAATCAGTTTGTTTTTTAGAACAAATTGATGTAATAAAACCTGCCTGAAAAGACCTAATCAATCGCATGCTGATATCCCACATTGTTGCGTTTTTGCATCATAATGCATCATTACAGTCTGAACCAGCAGCAGAAATCAACCTCTTTCATGTATAATGCTTGTCTGCTGTTCACCTAAAGCAGTGTTTGAAACCCGTTTTGTGTTTTATTGAGCAGACTTTGTGCCGCTGCTGGAGCAGAGAACTGGAGACTAGACCAGATGTTGTCCTGGCAGTTTGATGCTCACTGGCCCTTAGGATAGATTAGATTTCAAAACATTTAGCACAATGGCAGCTAACAATCACTAGTCGATTAGATCCTCGTGATATGTCGTCTGTTTCTGTGTGTGTGAGTATGTGTGTGTGTCCTGGCACTAGAGGAGACCTTTCTTGCTGAAGCAGTACAAAATTGAGTTGTGTATCATCGTTTTGTTTTTTGATGGGTTTAGCAGAGCGTCTGTTACTCCCGGTATAACAGAGCTGGTATTTTAAGAAGAGCTGAGTTCCCAGGAGGGCGACGATGTCATCAGACATCTTGGTGCGGTCAATGTATTATTCACAACACATTCGTGAATACGCTGCCTTTGTTTGGAACTGCTTTTGATGTTAACAGAATGTTTGGTTATGGATGGATGGATGTATAGATAGCTGCAGTTAATCTCTGATGCGGTGATTTTGTCTGATTTCTGCCTCCGCAGCACACCTGATGGATTGCTCTGACAGTACGAGATGTTAACATACAGCTTGGTTGGTGGTTGCTTCTATATTGCTGTATGAGCATGCAACGTCCCCCGCTCTGGTGTGAACGACGAAAGCATTTTTCCTGCAGGTTTAATCCAGTCCAGCGGCTCCGCTCGGTTCCTCAATAAAAGTAAAAAATGCTGGTTACACAGCACTCACTAACCGGGTGGGGGGTTATGTCTCAGGTTCAGAGCAGTGCACTAAACTTTATAACCTTATCAAGTATACATTTAGTATTTATTTAGTCTCATAAAACCATTAAACCAATAAAACAGCTTAACCCAGGTTTTGCCCATTTATTTTAACTTGTTTGGTACAAAAATGACGACAAATGAAAGACTTCTCTGCTTTTAGCTCATAAAGTGTATTTCCACCAGCGATCATGGTGGTTACGCAGTATGACCTGACTTGTGACTGTTGACTTCAGAGTTTTATGGTTTACAAGGCACATTTACACACGAAGAAGCATGTTAATCGTGTTTTATGTTCGGCTACTGAAATGAGAGGGGGATGAGAATAAGGGCCCGGCAGGAAAAACTAGTGAGCGAGTGAAATTGAAGGAGAAAGAGGTAACCGTGGCAATCCTGGCGTAAACAGTGTTGCACATTGGGTGGAGGGCGGGACAGGGCCGGGAAGTTGCGCTGTGTTTTTTCCATGGACTAAAGGGTTACATGTATACATTTGTGTACTTCTCTACTTTCCCACCAATGCTAGCGGCAAAAAAAAAAAATTCAACATGACTTTGCGAGCAGTTCTCCTGGCTTTGCAAGTCTGATTTGGGATCAAACCATCATACCGGTTTTGTGCCCATTGCACTTTGAGTCTGTTCTCTACTATTTTTTTTGTTGTAGTAGTAGTACAGAACACTACACTACTCCGGTTTAAACATGGCATAATCCTGTAAACAATTCCTTGTTCAAAGTGCTTTGGCTGTCTGAAACCTAAGAATTCGAAACTATGCACCCACTCTGAACGAGCTCCAAAACTGTCTTGTGGTAAAAGGGGTAGCGGTAGTAATTGCTAGATACCACCAGCTATAGATGAAATGAGATAAACCATTTATAATCGTGATAATGAGTTTCATTTGACATGGCGGTATGATTGGACTCTTTCTATCCGAACTGCTGTAATGTGGAGATATGACCCCACGGGTATGTTTTAAAAGTCTTAAACACAGATTCAGTTTTACACTATTGCCAGAGGAGCCTGATTGGTGAAGACGACCTGAAGACTCTGATCTCTGTAACAAGCACTTTTATATCCTGCGTGTTGGATTGCCTCGCCCCAACGAGCCAAAACAGTCCCAACACCTTCTTGTATGCTGAGTCCATAAGACTTCCGAATGTGTGCTGTGGTATCCCGACACCAAGACGTTAACAAAAGATCCTTTAATTCCTGTAAGCTGCAAGGTGGAGCTGCTGCAGATCAGACCTATTGTTTCAACACATCCCACGTTGAGATCTGGGGAATTTTGAAAGCCAAGTCAACACCCAACATATTCCTCAAGCACTTTATAAACCATGTGCGCAGTGTGGAAGGACACATTATTCTGCTCAGAGACATCCCTGCTGTTAGGGAATATCATTCATACTCTGGTTTATTTGGTCAGGAGCAATATTGAGGTATGATTGGATGTGACAAACGACATCCACATGGGGAGGAGAAAAAAAACACACACAGCCCCAGTGTTTTCCAGCAGAGCATTGTCTGGGGCATTAACGCCTCAGCTGGCTTGTTTTTTCCCACAGCGCAGGCCGGTATACTGTGCACACTTCCCCGGTTGTCGATGTGATGTAAAACCAAGCTGAATCAGACCCTGCCTCGAGCATAAAGATGACAAAGGTGGTGTATCAAAGCTGCTCAGGTCATCCTGTCTGTTCATGTCCCCTGCATCCAACCTGTCAGCTATGAGAGTTTACTGTCTAACATCAGATGTAATGATCAGCATGATGATAAACATTATATATATATTATAACTGTATAAAGTGTTTTTTTGTTTGTTTTTTTTCCCCCCCTTTGCTAGATTATTAATCGTGCGTGTGCATGTTGACCTACCTACTTACCAAACCATCAAATCAATCATGTCTACAGATCTACCCAGGCTACGGGTAGCTCTGGCTAGTTTTAGCTTGCATGCAATGTCGCCGTGTGTGTGCGCGTGTGTAAGCTCGAAATTATTCCCTGGCAAATTCAAACTTAAAGTTTAATTTTATTCAACCAGCAAGTTTTTACTTAATTAGAAATGACACAGGCGCTTCCCAGAAGATAATTAGACGATGTACAAGAGGCATCATTGTGGAAAAAGTTTTACTCTTCTTTTATTTACATTTGAACAAAAAAAAATTGCATGTGTGAAATTATCCATACCTTTCTCAGTAATTAATAGGAAAGCCTTTATTGGCTATTACAGCAATCAAACACTTCCTATAATTGCTGACCAGCTTTTTGCATGTCTCCACTGGTATTTTTGCCCTTTCATCTTTAGCGATGAGCTCCAACTCTTTCAGGTTGGTGGGTCTCCTTGCCATCACCCTGATCTGTAGCTCCTCCACAGATTCTCAGTTGCAAAACATTAATGTTTTTTTCTGCTAACCATTTCTTCACCACTTTTGCTGTGTGTTTTGGGTCGTTGTCATGCCGAAATGTCCACTGGGGCCCAAGGCCAAGTTTCTCTGCAGACTGCCTGATGTGGAGAATTTTGATGTATTACTCCTTTTTCATGGTTCCATTTACTGTGATTAGGTTCCCTGGTCCATCAGCTAAAAAACACACCCAAAACAGTAGGGTCCCACCACCATGTTTGACAACGGGGATGGTGTTCTTAGGGTTGAAGGCTTCTCCTTTTTTACACCAAATGAAGGCTATATCATTGTGGACAATATACAGTGCACACCAGACTAGAGATGACATAATGTTTATCTGTAGATGTGATTATATCCCATGAGATTAGGTACAGCTCAAAACCTGTATCGAAAGAATCACTTCCTAGATGTTCTTGGAAACATGACCGCTCATGAAGGCACATTCTGCTAGAGGTCAGATTGCTGAGAAACATGGTGCTGTTTACGGTATGGGTGTGTGTGCATTTGAAAAAAGAGATGACCTCTACATTTTGTGACCAGTGGTTTCACAACATCACACCATTTACAGGTCTGACTAAAGAGAGAGGATTTGATTGCATGTTGACTGACATTATGAAATGTAAAGCGCTAATTGTATCCTGTTGTCACAGAATCAGTGCTGCGCAGCAGTATTTGTCAACTAGAGTCGTCATTTCTGATTCTGACCAGCCTTCGGTTTTCCGTAGTATTTAAAACCCATTGTCTATAGGAGCTGTTTTCTGCTGCCAGTTTTCATGGAAATGAAAATGTGATGTCATCGCTGAAAATAGGATTTGAAATCTGAATGTCTGATCCCTCTCACCAGTCTGTTATTATCAGCCGCTCTGAGTGACGGTTACTCAGCAGGTGACTGCCTGTAGCCACCAGACTCCATTGCCTGATGGGGGAGAGACACACATGCGCGTACACACACATATACACACACCCCGTCAGCTCTGGAGGCGCAGCTGTGCACGAAACTCACTTGACCTGGTGCTGTTTAAACTAAAAAATAAAAAAAAAGTCACATATCTGGAAAACCTGGTATAGTTCTTGGAGTGTTTTGGGTATGGTGCAGTTTTTAAGGCATGTTTTAAATGCGAACCTGTATAAAGATCAGTGTGTATAGTCGTGGCCAAAAGTTTTGAGAATTACATATATTGGAAATTGGAAAAGTTTCTGCTTAAGTTTTTATGATAACAATTTGCATATATTCGAGAATGTTATGAAGAGTGATCAGATGAATTGCATAGTCCTTCTTTGCCATGAAAATTAACTTAATCCCGAAAAAAACTTTCCACTGCCTTTTATTTCTGTCATTAAAGGACTTGCTGAGATCATTTCAGTAATCGTCTTGTTAACTCAGGTGAGAATGTTGACGAGCACAAGGCTGGAGATCATTATGTCAGGCTGATTGGGCTAGAATGGCAGACTTGACATGTTAAAAGGAGGGTGATGCTTGAAATCATTGTTCTTTCAGTGTTAACCATGGTGACCTGCAAAGAAACGCGTGCAGCCATCATTGCGTTGCATAAAAATGGGTTCACAGGCAAGGATATTGTGGCTACTAAGATTGGACCTAAATCAACAATTTATAGGATCATCAAGAACCTCAAGGAAAGAGGTTCAATTCTTGTTAAGAAGGCTTCAGAGCGTCCAAGAAAGTCCAGTAAGCGCCAGGATCGTCTCCTAAAGAGGATTCAGCTGCGGGATCGGGGTGCCACCAGTGCAGAGCTTGCTCAGGAAAGGCAGCAGTTAGGTGTGAGCGCATATGCACGTACAGTCAGGCGAAGCCACTTCTCTCCAAAAAAAAACATCAGGGACAGATTGATCTTCTGCAAAAGGTATGGCGAATGGACTGCTGAGGACTAGGGCAAAGTCATATTCTCGAATGAAGCCTCTTTCCGATTGTTTGGGTCATCTGGAAAAAGTCTTATCTGGAGAAGAAAAGGTGAGCGCTACCATCAGTCCTGTGTCATGCCAACAGTAAAGCATCCTGAGACCATTCATGTGTGGGGTTGCTTCTCCATCCAAGGGAGTGGGCTCACTCTCACAATTTTGCCCAAAAACACAGCCATGAATAAAGAATGGTACCAAAACACCCTCCAACAGCAACTTCTTCCAACAATCCAACAACAGTTTGGTGAAGAACAATGCATTTTCCAGCAAGATGGAGCACCGTGCCATAAGGCAAAAGTGAGAACTAAGTGGCTCGGGGGACCAAAACGTTGAAATTTTGGGTCCATGGCCTGGAAACTCCCCAGATCTTAATCCCATTGAGAACTTGTGGTCAATCCTCAAGAGGCGGGTGGACAAACAAAAACCCACTAATTCTGACAAACTCGAAGAAGTGATTATGAAAGAATGGGTTGCTATCGGTCAGGATTTGGCCCAGAAGTTGATTGAGAGCAGCCCAGTCGAATTGCAGAGGTCCTGAAAAAGAAGCGCCAACACTGCAAATACTGACTCTTTGCATAAATGTCATGTAATTGTCGATAAAAGCCTTTGAAACGTATGAAGTGCTTGGAATTATATTTCAGTACATCACAGAAACAACTGAAACAAAGATCTAAAAGCAGTTTAGCAGCAAACTTTTTGAAAACTATTTGTCATTCTCAAAACTTTTGGCCACATCACAGCCAGACTTGACATAAGAGGGGGTTTAAAATATTAGGCATGTGGTTTGTTCAGGGGCCGCCTGATACGATATTACAATACCTACGGGCCTATTCGATCTGTATTGTGATTCTATAAGCATCACGATTTATACTTTAAAAATAAGTCTATTTAAGAGTTTTTACAATTCAAAACTCCCATGGAAAAATGATTTGCTTCTACCTCACATGGTGCTGTGCTGTGAATAGTTTGTGAATCTACAACTGTGAATCCTGTAGGATTTTAAAATTTTTATATTTAGAATAATTAACGAAAAAAATTGTTTTAGATCAAATTTGTAGTCAATGCATGAATTGTCACATAAAATAATCACAATACACCAATAGATCTCCCCTCCCCCTTTTTCCATCTCAATAAGATGTGTAGTGTAAGTCTGTGGTTTTGTCTAAACCCTTGGTTGTTGCTCGTGACTTTGACTCCTGTTATAGTCGTCACAGAATTTAACCATTATGTAATTTTAACGATAACTTGGTATTTTGGGGATCAACTTGAGATTTGGGGATTTTACAAAGCTGTCATGGGATTTCTTACTCGATGTTGGGTAAGTAAAGTTTGCGTTTAATGTCTAAAGTCAGGTTAATATGGAATGAAGAAACCTAATGAGCACTTGTTTGCCGTACTTCTGTCCATGGTCTCCTACGGTGTTCATTTTATCTTGGGGTTCTCCATATTGCATCATTTGATTGGGTTTTGCTCCAAATCCGCAACCCTCCTATTTAACCTGGCTTGGGACCGGGTACTGGTCCCAATTACAGTAAATTAATGCAGTGTAGTTCAAAAAGATTTATAATTACTTAGAATTTTTTTGTATATTAATTTCTTCATTTTATACATTTTTGGAATTATTCAAATTCTTAATCTTGGGATATCTGAAAATGCAGAGCGCCGGCACCGTTGATCATCTTTGTTTTGTGAGTCTGGATAAAAGCGTCCTCTTGATAGACATAAGCAACTTGACTCTGTATTTCACATGTAACACTCGGGTAATACTTGCAATTTCTGCCATTTACAGTCTATCAATGTTTTAGAGGTTTACATTTGTTGGTCATTTTCTGTTGAAATTTGCAGATGCTCACGAGCATGAGTAGGATAGTTGTGAATTTTCCATGGTCTCAAATAGTAAATGTCTTGTCTAATTGCTCTTAATGTTTCGTTCATGAATCTGTTCATATCCTGCTTGATCTACAAGACCCACACATGTATAACTAACAATGACTTATTTTTGTTTGTTTAACATATATTCTCTCCTCTACCTCCTGACCTGCACCCTCACCCACATCTTTTGCTCTGTCAGCACGCAATGTTTGTTTTGCCCTCATATCTTATAGAAGGCACGAGAGTTGAAAAAAATTTTTTTTCAGTCTAGCTTAGCAAAATTTTACACAGATCTTCAAAAAACAAAAAAGATTCATTACTTGTAAAGGGAAAAATATTTCCAACCTTTTTTTGTTTTAGGCTACATAAACTTTACGAGTCATGGTGTTCAGATTTTTATTTGATCAGATCGTACTTGCGTGTCATGATGTTTCGCATTCACATGTGCATGGCAATTTTATCTGACTGAGATGTGTACCTGTCTGTCATCTGAAACAGCACATTTGTTTGACTACTCGGTCATTTCACACAAGTGATGAGTCTTTTGCTTGGACAGACTCGATGTTCCAAATATCTACTAAACCATGAGTTTAACTTTTCTCGCCGCTTTCCTTCATTGTTGAAATGAAATGCTCGTTCTGGCGGTACTGACTGATGACATCAGCGAGCGCCAGAGTAGAGGCAAAAGTCATATGAATTCTGATTTGCCGTTCTCATTGTAATCGAATGACTGCATCCCTGAAAAACGAGATCCGTGTCATGTTAGGATGAATTGCTTTATGATCATTTGCCATTTTGATGATTACAGTTTGTAGCTCATGGGTGAAAAAAAAAAAATCCAGTATCTAAAAAATATTTTACTTTGAGTAAATTACTATTCAAACCGTATAAATGCAATGGATCTGTTGGTCAAAGGTAAAAAAAAAAAAAAGTTTTAAGGCCTTCCAATACATGTGGAGTAAAAGAGGATAGGCCTCTATAACCCACCCCAAAAATATTATTTAATTTATTTTTAGCAAAAAATGGAATGCTTTATCTTTTGCATCAGTCATACGCAAACTAGTACTGCATTAAGTTAATTAACAAACAATGACATTTTTAACCGTTTAATTACAGTTCCTGTTATTTTATTTTTCCTCTTCCTCTTTCTTGCTAATAAGAACTAAAAATGCAGTGTGTCGTATGTTTAACAAAAAGTGCAAAACAACTTTGTTGTGCTGCAAATCTTATTGACACTGGAGACTCCTATCGTGTTTCCTAACGGAAAACTTTAAAATGTTAACCATTTAGTTTTTTGTTGTTGCAAGTTAACACACTTTTCAGCTTCATGTGACTGAGCTGTTAATGCAGGAATTATTGTTTGAGATGTCCCGGACTTGATGCCAAGCCTTTATACTCAGAAACCACCCGTTTAATAATCCACCAAGATTATAGTTTTGTGCAAAGCTAACGTCTTGTGCTCATGTGAAACCTGTGCTCAGACAAAGCTGCTTTTTAAGCGCAGTCTGAAGAGGCTGTTTGTCTTTTAGCATTCATGCTAATGTTTTTGCTTACTAACTGTGAGGTGCACAGAGATGCCAAACACTGAAGTCTACAACATATCATCCATACTGAGACCTCTAGTGGCAAAGGTTACACTGAACTACTGAAACGGAAGTGTAACACCAACTCACGGTCACACACGCATGGGACAATGGGATACCGCTGTTATTTCTAAATATTCAGAGGTGCTGTTACCGCCCAACCTAACAGACTATGCGCTTTGTTTCTAGTGATGCTGTCATACTTGAAGTGCACAACAGGACGATGGTATTTTACACACAAGTCTAGTTAACAGGATTGAATTGCTTGGTGATTTTTATCTCGTTGAGACTTTCTTTCGATTTTCCTTCAGTATGGCCAAGGTGGGCAGGAATATGATAAAGCATGTGCGAGTCAAAGCCCAGTTGATAAGAGCTTGGCAGAAGTTTTAGGAGTAATCTTTATGATGTCATCTTTTTACCTGGACCAGCATTTATCCATCATAATGAATCGGACCTGTAGCAATCATGGCGACTTTCTCAGCTTCTTTTAGACATTCCTGTTCAGATGTTGCTAGACACAGTCTAGGCATCGTTTCTTCACGTCACTGTAGAGTCGCTGTAAACGTGCACATTGACGCGTATTCTCGCTGATGGAGCCAGAGCTCCCACTGTAGATTGTATTGTTTTATAGAGCGTGTGCTTTCTGCCACAGGATTCATTTCACATTGTCTACTCTACATTGTGACCATAATATCATGGTGGTGATTTTATGAGGAAAAGGCCATGCCTGGAAAGGGACTTGTTCCTATAAAAAGCCGTCTCAAGCTGGTTTAGTCTGGAGTCTTTGCTGGGTTTCTGCACTAAAAAGAAAAGAAAACGCTCTCATCAAGAACAAGTTTTTAATTACTATTGTAATTAAGTATCTTAATACACTTTGATTGTTGTCATTTAGTTATACAATAAACAGTTTACTAAAAAAACTAATTAGAAGCTGATGACCTTATGATAAACTTTTTTTAAATAACTAAATAATTTTTTTTAAATATACGTTTGCTTATTGATAAATTTATTCTGACAGTTTCCTGGACACTGCATGCGTTTGCGTGGACCCTAATATTCTAGTAGTAATGGGAATGACCCCTCAGTCTGACCAAACACAATCCAGTCAGAATTAATTTTCTGTGAAACTGATGGTATAAACCTTTTAAATAATCAGTTCAATAGGTAAGTATTAATCATGTAAACACTAGATATAATCGTTTCTGTTGTTGGGATAAATATATTTCATCAGCTCATCGTTTCAGACACTTCATTATGAAACCTCTATCCAGTCATGAATGAGACTAAATTCTCGTAACTAATCAGAACACACAAGGTTTGATTTATCTTGAGTCCTAACCTTCAGGTTGGTGGACATTATTCTTCCTTTTGACATAAATGCTTCCCTGTGGTCAGAACCACCCCGTCAACGTCATATTCCGGTTAAATGGTTTGAGCATGTAAACGTTCGTCTCATCCCTAGGTAAACTGTTAAGTTGGAATCTCTAAGCAGACGACTTTCAGTTGAATTGAAGAAACGTTCATTATGCTAAATAAAGATACTGCTGATATCACACTGTCCTGTCCTTAGATGCCTCATCTTTTATCTAATTTTTATTTTTCAGCATATAATTAGAAATGGTCCATAAGCTGCCGATGGCAACCAGCGAAAAACTTTTCAGGAAGCAGTTTATATTTTTCATAAAGTGCTGAAAGTGAAAATCCTCAAGCATCATATTTGCTGAACTGTTTGAGTCTTTTTTTTTTTTTTTAAATATTAAAATGAGGGGTTGGATTAATAGTTTTCTATTTAAGACGCTTAAAGTGGGTTAAAGCATTGTGGAATGTTTTCAGCACTTTGTGTTAACACATCGGTTAGGCACAACAGGGTTTTTTGGTTAATAACCACATCGGCATAATAAAAAGATGGTGCTGTTGTAAGTCAGGATAAAGAGTTGAGTGTTCAGAGCCTTTGTAGAAAGGTGGAAGGGGTTTCCTCACATGAGAAGTATTCAGGAGGCGTTTTGATGGAAAAACACACACACACACACACACACACACCACAGAGGCTTGTGTGCACTTGGATCCGATCCAGAGAATGAGTCAGAGTATGCTGTGTGGATGGTCTCGGCTTCAGATCTGACCCAGAGTTCACAGGAAACCGCTTTCTGTGTCCAGTGTTTACAACGGCCAGCTCTTTACTCAAGCAGCAATGGATTTCATTAATGCTCTACATCGTTGTTAACATTTTATGCATCTGTATTGAAATTGCTTTTTACACCAAGTGACAGGAGCTCTGAATGAAACTGGGACAGTGTCTGGTCTCTAATGCATTGATTAGTAACCCGGCCCTCCAGCACTTCCACTCCTGTCTGTCTCATGGTTTTGTATTTATTTGTACATCAGGCATGATGGACGTGCAGATTTAAGGGAACTTGTGCTAGTTTGTGTTTGGATATAAATTACTTCTTTCATTTCTTTTTTTTTTACGGTCACCAAGCCAAAGATTTTAGGAATATTTCATATTTTTTGACATGTATAATGTATGCAGTAAACGCATTATGTCATGGAAAAATAATACCGACCGTTGGTTACAACTAATAAACCAAGCTTGGGGCTGCTGCGGTGCTAAACATGATCATAAATAATTGTAACAAGTTATTAGCTGTACATCTCAGTACATTTATTCACAGCTTTATCAGATTTGCAGTCTGTCCAAAAGAATTTGAAATAATTTAGTATATGATACTAGGGGTGCTCCGATCAGGATTTTTTGGGGCCGATCTCCGATCACTAGAAGCTGTATCCGATACAGATCACCGATTACAGGGTCTACTCGAAGCCTTATCATGTAGCATTATTTATTAAACTATATCTAACAACAATGTAAATTAATTATTGAAATTACAGAAAGAGGAATATCATGAATTGACAACTGTATTTATTGGCAAGCAACATGTTATCTTAAAACAAAGTTCTGCAAGGACCGCATGCATTTGCGAGCACCGGCAAAAAAATTAAACATGTTTAATTTTTCATGTTTAAAAAAGATGGAAACGTAGTCACAGTGCCAAAACTCGTGGTGAATCATGATGAACCGAACTTAGTGAAACTTAGGTGAGAGAGGGGAATTACCGAAAGCTGAGTGAGCTGCGGCGCGCAAATTGCTGAGCTTTCCCGCTCTCTTAGCGCAAGCCAACTTTGAAACTGCTCATGTTACTTTATGTGACTAACCTTCAAATGTCTGAGGTTCGTGGTGTTAAAATGCTTTGGGTGCATCCCGCCTCGTGAAATTGGATTGCTAATATATTGTCTTTTTCACACTACATGTAGAATTGCCAGAACGGTGAAGCCATTTTAGCAGCACGCAAAAAAATGTTTGGCATCATTTGATTGGCTTTTCGATGTCGGCTGCCGATATAGAGACTGCCGATCAAACTTCCCAAAGCTTTTATCGGCCGATTATGATCGGCAATCGGAGCACCCCTATATGATGCGATACAGACAGGGAGGAAACATGCATAACAAATCACAGACCACAAATCGGAGTCTGAAATACTGTACATTTTATATTTAGACCTCCAAAAGGACCCAGATACTGGAAAGAACCATCGCGCTGTGGTGTCACTCGATGTGATGTCCCACGGAAAGATATTAACCACTTTTCAGGATAAGTTTAAAGCAGTCACAGCTGACCCATTTGAGAGATCAGAAATCGAAGCCACGCTCAGGTTATCAGGCATCTAAATGGCCGCAGATTCCAACATGTCTGCCAATTTTCATGAGTTTTTGAACATGTTAAGACCCTCAAAAAGCCCCAAATGTTGGGGGGGGGGGGAGAAAGCTTAGGAAAACAATAGGGCCCTAATAATTAGACCTGAATTCCACCCACCCTGACCATGACACTGCTCAATACTATTCAGATAGAATTGGAATTTACATTGTGTTTCTGTTAGCATCATAATTTTATTTTGACTTGGATGCATGTATTTTTTTTTTTTTTGTTTTTTGTTTTATTTATAATTCTCAACAAACTTATAATATAATTGGAATATAATTTCCTCCCATCACACAGGATGCTGTGCTCCCAGTTTAAAGCGCCCCACCTTACCTGTAGGACTATAGAGGAACTGTGACATTTTACTTCCTCCGATGCATACATATACCAATTAAAAATGCATTTTAAAAAGGGTTATAGAGTCCATGTGGTGAATATGAATTGCCACAAAAGAATCATGACTATCTTTCCCCTTTATTATCCTTTTTTTTTTTTTTCTTTGTGATCATGATGGGGAAAAAAAGTTTGCCTTGGGTGTGAGCTCTTATTGAGAGAAATTATGCAGTGGACTGATGTAGCTGAAGATGAGTCATTTCAACTATCATGTTTCTAAGACAGGGATTTCCTCCAATTTTAGGCTATGCCAACTTTCTCCAGGTTTAAGCCACGTCCACTCTGAGTTTAAATACAGATGCGGATATTTGGAGCACTGACCCAATACAGATATACATCGTAGTAACAGCACTGAACAGCTCTCGCTGATTTTTCTTCTTTTTCTTTAGGGCTGGTTTTTATTTACAGTTAAAGCATGCAACCGTGTAATTAAGCTTTGTGATTTTTTTGGGACAAGAAGATGAAATATCCTACTGTTTTAAAGTGACACCCGCGCCATTTAACGAGCTCTGCTGCTGTAAACACGATTATCAGTCATGTCGTAACCATGGAGCATTCTGCCATGAGCTTGAGGAACGCCATTTTTACTTAAATTAAGTTTAACTCGAGCGTTGGGGGAGTAAACTAGATTTATTTATTTTTATTAAATTTGCAGCATGTTTAAAAGGTATTCTGCTTCATGTCTAAACCTAGGACATGTTCACAGCTCTGTTTATGACAACTAGAATTTTATTCAAGAGAGTTTATTGAAGTGTTGAGTGACTCATTTTATAGCTCCTGTTACAGATCTTAAATAGTATCGATGTGCTGTGATCATCTCAAACCCCCAATCGTTTAATATGGTTTGTTTACAAAAATGTAATGATCGGATGACTCGACATTCAAAATCAGCTCATGTTAGGCCAACGAGTGTGAATTTGCTGATACTGTACAGATCTGTGAGACTTTGCTGGCGAAGGTGTGTGTGTGTGTGAACAGTTCTTTATTTGGATACGAAAATAACTCCTCTGCCTTTCCTTTAATTATCGCCTCATGAAGTGACAATCGTGTGATTCTTCTTAGCGCTCTTCTTCCTCTGCATGGGAGACTTAAAGCGTATGTGATGCTTTAGTACCAGATAAACTAGAGTGCTAGATAAACTAGTACCAGATAAACTAGAGATTATTGAACTTTCATCCATTTTGTTTAAGTGATCCTTTTGCAATACATTTGTTACTCTGCTTGGGATCGAATCAAGCTATGGGGTGGACATGCAGTCCAGCGATTAGACGTGTGGTGATCTTACAAGATCTGTCAATTACCACCCGTCAGCATGTGTAGTTTAGATTCAGAGTGCTGCTAGTAGTGTACAGCGCTGACACTTGGAGACACTCCAGGGTTTTCATAAGATACCGTCATTAACATCAGACCAATTAGCGGTGATATTATTTTAATCACACTTCAACATAATGGTATGTTTGAGTAAAAATGGATAAAGTAGTTAAGTAAGTTTTTGATTTCAAGTGGTGTTGAATTCCTGATTCTGATTGGTCAGAAGATATAATAATCTATAAAAGAAACTTGGACCACGCTTCAGCTACAAGGCACAACTACAGGGTTACATCATGATGTCCTCGTTCCATAGCATGCTCATCAAAACGGGAAACGGTAAGAGTTTGTGCATGCATCAAATAGACAGCACATAAATAGCTTTAATAGCATAGTGGTTAAGGCATTGGACTATGGTTCAGAAAGTCCCGGGTTCAAATCCCACCACTGCCAAGTTGTCCCCGTTGGGCCCTTGAGCAAGGCCCTTTAACCCTCAACTGTTCACATGTATAAGGAAATACAAATGTAAGTCACTGTAGATAAAGGCACCTGACAAATGCCTAAATGTAAACCTTTCAAAGCCTTGGGATGTGTAGCAGGGGTCTGGGGTTACGCACGAGCAGAGAGAGAGAAGAGAGAAGTTTGTTATTCAACAGAAATAAACCAGAGTCCAGTGAAGCAATGGATGCTTTTTAAAAAACAAATAAAGTATACATGCATACCATGCTCTGGTAAGTGACGGATAAGCGAGCGGTCCAAATCTGGGGAATGATTGTGTATAGTTGCTATAGTGCAAGAGATTAGAGGAACTAGCATGCCTTCTGCAGGTGTACAACGTTAATCACTTTGGTCCATGGATGATGTAGAAAAATCCTTAAAAAAAAAAAAAAATTTGAATGTTTTTAAAGGTCTTCGTTTTATGCTACATCGATGATTTAATAAAATGGAGGAAATTTAATATATGAACACAGTAATGGGTGTAGATGTATTGTACACACATACAGTCTGGGGTCTATCTGCTGGATGCTAGTCTTGGTATTTTTTTTTGTATGCTTGTGATGGCCTTGGATTTGTTCTGTAACCATGGGGACCAGGCAACGAGAAACCGCCTCACACAAGATGCTCGAGTCGAGGAGGTGCTGCGACTTCTTTTTGTTTTTTTCTTTTTGTGTAATGCTGGCGTATATCTGAATCAGACCGGTGTTACTTGAATCCGCCTGCACGCTGAATGCACGGGTGAATGAAAGCCGATCTGCTGTGTTTTTGAATGGGTGGATGCTGTCGCATTAAGGGGGTGGAAAAGAGAGAGATGGTGGCTAGGCAGCATGTGACCACCTATGGCAGATTTTAGTCTCGTTAAAATGAAAGTGCGTTTTATTAAGACATTTATGCTATAATAAGTCTGCCTCGTCTTTACCTCATGGGTGCCAAGGATGGATCCTGATGATCGATCGGTCAGTCTCTGACTCGAGTGTGTGAGTGAGCATGATGGAAAATGAGCTCACGCTCAATTATAGCAGAGAACGAGTACAGAGTAAGAGCATATAATGAAGCTTTCTGTCTGAGCTAGAGATTTGGATGGAACACAGATAGTTGTTGTGACAAGAAAACCATAATTTTTGAGTCCGTTATTTGCTGATGTAGGTACCGTCAACGATAAAGGCTTACACATATTATAATGATGCATGCCTGATGTTTTTTTTTGTCCAGGCAGGACAAATTGTAAGACTACCGGCTTTACTGCACCACGCTCCAGCTTAATCCCAGAACATGCTTTTGCTTCCTTAGTGGCACGGAGATAGTATTTCCGTCTCACAGTTTAAGGGTCCCCTTTTTAATCCTGGGGTTGTGTTGCTGTCCATGACGCTTATCCAGTTTCCTCAATCCTCTTAAAAAAATAAATAAATAAAAAATCATCCTGTTACGATACACTGCAGTAAATTACCCCTGTGTGTGTGTGCATGATGTCTTAAGATGAACTGCCGTCCCATCCAGGCTGTATTCTCTCTTTACATCCGGTATAAAGTACTGATGTTTGTAATATTTGCTTAATGAAGTTTAGGGCAATTAGGTAGCCCGGCGGCTTAGTGGTCATCGCCGTCTCTTTATACCTTCAGGGTCCGGGTTCATTGAGTTTGCATGTTCTCTCTGTGCTTGCTGGGTTTCCTCTGCATGCTCCAGTTTCCTCCCACAGTCATGGGAGTCACAAGACATGCAGATTAGGCTGATTGGTGTTCCCAAATTGGCCATAGTGTGTGAATGAGCATGTACTGTACGTGTGTGCCCTGCAATGGATTGTCCCTATCAAGTGGTAAAGACGATGAGTGAATACTAACCTTTACATTTTTTTCCAAAACTAAGCAATGGTTTTGGCATTTTTCTTGATGCTGGGCGGAGCTTCTTTTCTACAAATAGAATAATTTAAAATGAACTTTCTGTAAGACAGTGTAGTTCTTTCACTTTCTTTGACAGGATATATTTGTATGTAGATGAACCTTTCATTGAGAATAATTTTACAGATATTTGATATTCGATTTGGTTCACACTGACTTTTTTAATTTTATTTTTTTTAAGTTGCAAAGTTTAAGTTGTTTACATTCCATTATTTTTAGAAATTGTGAGCTTGTTAACAGGACTACAGAATCTAAAGGAGTCATAAATTTATATTCCCTCCTTTTATGAGTGGTAATGGTAAATTGTATAGTAAAATATGATTGATCGACATATTTGCTGTTGGAGACTTTCTGTTCTCTGTGAAATAAACCGTCTATCCTTTAAAATTTACACAAACTCACAATACTTCATTACACACGTGTGCGCACAACACTTAATCAGGCGTTAATATTAAAACCCAAAATGAGCTGGTAACACGGCACACTGTTAGGAGGCAGGAGGAGAGCACAGATCATTGTCGATCGCTGCTTTGATTGATTGTGAGCGAGCACAGCCAGCCTACTGAACGTCCTAGACTCCTGTCTACAGACGGCTTGGAACTTGTGGTCACTAGAGGATGGGGCCTTTTTTCTGCCGCACCACTCTGGAGCACGCGTGCGATTAGCACAGAGTCTGTTATATCTGGGATTGATTTGTGCACTGTCTCTGATCAGCGCAGTTCAGTGGCTACGTCTGATTGGTCAGATGATGTCCAACACAGTTGTTTAACATAAAACAACAAAAGAAACGTTGAAATATTGTGTGTGTGTGTGTGTGTGTGGGGCTTGTGTTTCTTAGCACAGGATTTTTACTTTCCCATTATTTAAAATTGGAGGCAGAGGTTTTTTGTTTATTTATTTTCCTTTTTCTTTTATCCCCGACCCCCCCCCCCCCCCCCCAATCACCCTGGGCTCAGTGTACTTTTTAAACTATGCCTGAGGCTTTGTCTGTTTGTTGTATTTGTTGTTTGCTGCACCCCCCCCCCCCCTCGCTCCTGGATAACTGAAGTACTCAAAAGCTCACTGTAGCTTTGTTTTGTCAGATTTGGAGACTTTGAACTGTAGGCATACTTGTTTTTCTGCTGTTTGGTTGTTGAACCCTTTTTTTTATATATTTTTTTTATAAACAGTTTTACCTCCAGGACACCAAGAGCAGCAATGGCACCTTCATTAACAGCCAGCGACTGAGCCGGGGCTCTGAGGAGAGTCCGCCGTGCGAGGTGCTCTCCGGTGACATCATCCAGTTCGGTGTGGACGTAACAGAGAACACACGCAAAGGTCAGCCTCACGTTCTCTGTCTGTGATGACCGTTGCAGCTTAGAGAGGTTTTTTTTTTTTTTAGGTAGTGATGTGCTCGTGTTGCTCAATAACAGCATCCTGTTTTCTCTGTGCTTGATGTTTACTGAGAAAATGTCAAATAGCCAGCACACTTGAATGTTAAGAGCGCATCACTCTGAGAACTTATTTATTTATTTTTAATTGGAGAGGTTTCGAGAGAGCATGGATGAAAGTTTTGAAATGGCCTTTTGGTCCCATCAGTGAGAGCGTCATGGGTATCTGGGTTTATGAAATTCCTCAGCATTTAATGATCGCTGCCTCGAAGGTGTTGTAATGCCAGCGGTGAAATGGCGGCTTTCGCAATTGGATAAGAATGCAACGTAACTCTCACGTTTAGAGCGCAGAGACGAGCCTCTGAGACAAATATAAGACGACTGTTTTTGAGGTTTTGTGATAATCAAGGATTGGATAATGTGTTGAGGCTTTTTTCTTCTTCTTGAGATTTATTTTGTTAATAATGACTTGACCATTGTGCCTTTGGGTTGAAAAAGTTCTGGCGTGTAAAGCTGTTCAACTTGTGCATGAGTCAGCGCTAAAAGGGAGTGCCTCAAATTTTTCATTACACACCAAAGCAGCAACAATTCAGCTGTCTTCAACAGAAACCAGGGCTGTTAAGTTTCCATGTGAAGCTAAGGATCTTGCACTGGAATTAGGAAGCTAATAAAGATTTAAAACTTGCTTTGCTGTGTAGCTTTCTCTTGACTCGGACTGAAATAACTGATTTGTCGTCTTTCTTTTTGCCCTGTAGTCACTCATGGCTGCATAGTGTCGACCATCAAACTCTTCCTTCCAGATGGCATGGAAGCGCGACGGCGATCTGAGTAAGACCCGACTACTACTAACACACTCACTCACTCTCTCACTCACTCACTCTCTCACATACACAATGTTTTTAGTAGACGTAAGCGTGCGGTGTTAGTCCAGGGGGGTGTTAAATATTGAGTGCATCCAAATGTGGTGATGGTCATGCGGCAAGACAACCACAATGCTGCGTCATATCGTCTACTCGTTAGCGGCCTCAGCTTTACGTAAGGTTGCTCTTAACCAGAATCATGTCCCTGTAAATCATAAGACAGTTTTACTAACACTGCGTGAAGTGCATGCGCCGGAGAATCAAGTCATCCTTTTAGGGTTTTTAACCAGGGTTAGATAATACAAGTAGTTTATATAATACGAGTGGTTTCTTATTGTAGTTAAATATTATCGTATTTTCTTCTGTTGTAATGCTAGGGACTGTATGGTTTAGCGCTTCTTCATATGATTTAAAAAGATGATAGAAAAAAAAGCTAGAATTTTAATCCAAGTTCAGTGCAACAAAAAAGCATGTGTTTGATAATGAAGGTGAATCCCTACAATGCTCGCACCATCCATGACTGCAAGTCTAATTTGTCATGTCAAAACGAGAGGGGTGTTTTCTTTCTCTCTCTCTCTCTCTCTCTCTCTCTCTCTCTCTCTCTCACTATGAGTGCTGCTAGCTGATAAGTAGACATGTATAAGTGAGAGGATAGCACATCCTCTGAGTCTGCTGTTCTGCCTCAAGACAAAGCCTAAGCCTAACTAGTGTGAAATAAATCAACAAGTCAGCCGTTACCTTTAAGGATCCGTAGCTGTCATACGATAGTGGAGATCGCACTGAAGACTGAGACTGCATTAAAGACACAATCTGGTGAGGATTCCCCCAAGGGAAACAGAAGCTGCAGGTTTGAACCTGGTCTCTTTTTAGGGCTGTAGCTATGTATGTACCGTGGTGGTGAACTTCAGGATGAGCATCCTGGTTCTTTAAAATAATACGATGTGATGTGATTTAACACAGGCTCATTTAAAGGTGAATAAATAAAAAGTACTCTTGCCTGTTTTTCTCTGCTTTTCTGTGAATTTGCTAACGTAAGTTAATGTGGAGATGCTAATGCTAAAGGGGCGAAGATAAAGCATCTAGGCAGGAAGGTGAATTCCAGATAACAGAAAATGTTGGTTATTTGGAGCACTGTTCCCAGTAAACACTGGGTTGAGGGGGGATTTTGTTTTTGTCTCACCATTGTTGTTTGTGTCTGTGGTACACCTTTCAGACACAAGGGGGAGTTTGTGGTAGTAAACTAGAACCACTGATACGGTTTCTGTCATAATTCCGCCTGAGTTAGAGTGAGAATAGAGGAAATAAGAACAGCAAGAGTCTAATTTAGAGTTTGTGTTATTTTGCTATCGTTTTAAAACTCTGCTTTTATCTTTAACTTTGGAAATTGACATTTTCAACAGTGATTTGTCTATCTCAGAAATGGCTGGTTTACCATTCATGGTAATAAAGTGATGTAATTTTAATCTTCATGATTTCTGAATGATTGTTTATAGCGAGTTGTCATTTTTAAAAGTCCCCAGAATTTTTAAATTTTTTAGGAAATGCTGATGTAGAGGGTATTTACCTCAGATTAAATCATTAGAAATCTATTAATCGTGCAATCTACCAGCAAGCTTGGAGAGATTACATGACATTGTCAGATGAAGTTATGTAGTTACTTTAAAACATAAACAGGTTTTAGATGAGTTCAAACGATGATGTGAAATCCATTAGCTTAAATTTTTTTCTGCGTCTAACAGTCATCTATGAATGATTGCCATGTATCTACATTTTGTTTTGTCCGATGGGTGTTTGCACAGCCGTGTCACAAACGGTCCTTCCTGAATATAACGGTAGGCAGAGTCATCAACTTTTGTGTCATAATATTGGCGCGTCACAGGCGTTTCTCAGTGAATGCCACAGTAGACGGTGTCCTCCATGGGCAAAAACAGGTAGGTAGGGCTGAGCTCGTAGCTACTGAAACTCCACATCAGACTAACGTTACGGTGTATACTACAATACAGAAGTAGTCTTAAAAAAAGACCTGTCCTGTATCACGTTTGCGACCAGCTCTCATCAGGGTTCTGTGAGCAGAGAAGCGCATGTTTCACTCCGCACATGAAGCCTTCATCATGCTTTACTGTATGGAGTGCTCCTGTCAGCTGCTGTACACTAGTTGTTTTTGGCTTTGTGTTGAGCTGCTGTGTGTCATGTCTAGGTGTCTGACTGAATGTGACACTGACATCTTGACACTGACTGAATTTGTGTGTGTGGATCACTGGCATACCGCTTAAAGCTTCCCCGAGACTGCTGGCTCACAATGCGTGCTGCAGACCCAGCGCTGGCAAAGCCCGTGGAAAGGAGGTACACTGTACCCAGGCATCCATGCTAATTCTAGCAGTGGGGTTGTTTTTAGACGCGCTCCTCATTTAGTGCTAAACCTGTAACTCGGGTTCAGATCCATTCGAAGGAAATCGTACAAGTATAATAACATATTTTGGCTTGTTGTTGTTTTTAACTGCTGAACAGTCTGGCTGATTCGAAGGTGTTTCTGCTGTCTGAAAGAATGTGTGGGAGTTTTTAAGGAGCGTACACCGAAAATCTTGGACCAGCAATCTGTCCTTAAATCGTATTTTTATAGTGTTGCTACTTTTTTAATTAATTTTTTATTTTTTTGTACAATGTGTGAATCCAGTTTTATACACGCAGGATACTCTAGTTCTTACAAGCGAGCAGTTTTATGAGAGGAGCCACCATGTTTGCTTTTTTTTTTTTTTTTTTGTGAAGGCCTTGCTGCCCAGAAACCTATAGTGTAACATATTTTAACCCCAACGTACAACATGACCGCTATAAAGCTAAATGTGTCAAATTTATGTGGAATAATGCAAATATGAGTTTGAGTCAAAAATTATCTACACTCTAGCAGTAGAATTTATTTTAATTAACTTTTAGAAAAGACAAATATTTTTTTAATATAATTAACCTTGCTTGACGATACTTTGTCCATTTGTCAACAAGCATTTGTATTCCCTCATTAAAAATGTTTACGGCTGAGCTGCGTGCCACAAATGACCTTTCATCAGAAGTGAATCTTCGTCCTGGTCTGGCTGCTTTCAGGGAACCAAACTGGTGAAAGTGCGATGGAGCGAGAGCAGGACTATAGAGACGATGATTTAACATGGACAGTGAGGGCAGAAGTGTGAGGACGTACATCGTCATGCGAGATCACAACACTTTTCTATAGCAGTCCTCTGCGTTTATTCTGATGGTTAGGTTTCAGCTCTTCGATCAGCCTATCGCTGTAACAAGCACTGTTGATTTGTTTAAACTTTTTTCTGTTGATTTTTCCAATACTGGCCCTTGAGAATCACATAACTGTAAACTTCAATTTTCCAGCTGATGATTTACTTTTGAACTTTTTCTCGTTCGGCAATTGAGGATGTTTCCGTTCCAGACTCTGTTCTCTATTCTCAGGCTCATACTGATGAATCCACGTCTCGTCACCAGTAATGATTCTCCTCAAGAAACTTTCCTTAGTGTATCGGTCCAAGGTACACCTTTAGACCACACACAAAAACAAACCTAGATCACTTCATTCTGTTTTTTTTTCGTGCAGATCACAAGCTGTCATCCATTTTTGCTTGAACTGCTGTTACAAATGACCTGATGTAACCTGTTCCCACCTGCACAGCTGTGACTGTGGAGAGAGGAACCTCGAACTTTTTTTGGGGGGGGGTGGTTGTGCATTTGCGTTTTGTTCAAGGTACGGTATGTGAGGAGACTCATTTTAATAATGTGGTTCTGGGTACTGAGGACCGTAGTGCTGGAACATTCTGTGATTCTGAATCAATGACTAAGATTAAGGTGCGAGCCAGTTTGTGATTCGGAGGTGCATGGTGTGTCAGATGGGGCATCAACACGTCAACACGTTGACTTCTGTTTGCACAAATTCATAATGCAGCTACAAATTTCTCATGAGGAGTTTAAATAGACAAAAACATTTCAGTGTGTATGAGGATCCTGGATTTATTTGAATTTAATTCTCTCTTGCTCGCTCTCTCTGCTGTCCTTTTCCCCTCTTCCCACCCTCTCGGGGCTCTTCGCGCCATTCCTCTTGGCCTAAAGCCGTGCTGGCTGATGAATTGTCTTCTGTGACTGAAGCCGAGCTCCCAATCTGAACTACGTTCAATGCCGTGTTCACGCTCGTCTCTCAGACCAAGTCCCTGCTAACGGCGGTATTTATAGAAGCCACATGCTGCTCCTTGCTCCTCTTCTTTCTGGAGTGCAGCCCGGATGCGTGTGATGCAGGCTCCGGGCTCGCGTTTATCTCTCCGTGCACCTAAAGTTTATTTAAGGTTATGGGTTTTTAACGCTTAGCTTTTGTTTTTTTACCCCTCTCTCCACACAGTGCCTCAGGACAGGCCTGAGTAAGCCGAGAGGAGCTTCTTTCCAGGCACGGCTGTGGAAAATTCTTCCTAGCAATTCGACTGAAGACATCTGCTAAATATATTTCTCCATGCTTTTTAGAAAGTTGCCCATCTATAAAGGAAAGAAAAGGGGAAAAAAAAGCCTGTGTTGCATTTTCGTTCTATATGGAATCTGATGGAAGGGAAGATGATAGCAGGGTAATGAAGATGTAGATGGATGAAGTGACTACAGGGGAGTGGCTCGTGCTGTTTTTCCCTTTTCTGTCAGAGTGACACGCCAAAGGGAGATGGTCGTTTCCCCTAGGCCGGATCCTGAATGCTGCCTCGTCATTTCAAACCCCCCAAACCCCCGAGAATGGGTGAAATAACTGGATGCAAAATTGTGCAAATTAGTTGTCTTTATCGATTTAGCTTTTGTATGAATTTCATTTCTATCAGAACCGATTTGTACTGATAAAACGAGTTACTGGGATGACGTTTAATCTTTCCTGTTAATGTAAATATCTACGTAGTTGGAGACGTCATGACGAGCATGGTTTTCCTGATTGTCAATCCTAAATACCACGAAGACATCGGCAGAGATTGTGTCTTCAGCCCTAGCACAGAAACACTACTATGACTCACTGGAGGCTTACATAAACCTGACAGAACACGTGTGAACACACACACGCGCGCACACACAGCAGGCAGTGTGCCTTAGGCTGTACTCAGCTCTGATTTTTGGGGACATCAGCTGAAGCTACATGGAGGTTCAAGCACCATGGAGAGATTTAGCCACAATTTGGATTCAGCAAATATTTTAGCTCGAGCTCCTAATCGTAGATGAACGTTCAGGATGGTTATGGTGTGCGTTATGATGCGTCTGATTGATCCTGACACAAAGCGTTTCTGCACTCAGCTTTGTACCCGTACACTTCTCCTTCTTCTCTCAGCGGAATGTTCTCCAACCTGTTAGATCAGTTCCTTCAGCACATTTCTCCGACCATGCAGTCGACAGAGAGGGGGATCAGGTTTGGCAGCTTGATATCACCCTGACTGGGGCTTACCGCATGAAGCATGTGACCTGTGGAGATCCACGGTGAGAGATTTACCCAGTTTAACCTCAACCTGCAGTTCTACGAGGTGCGTCAGTTCGGAAACTAGAGAAGTGAAAGAAGTGAGGTCTACCTTTCACGAGGGAGGATCGTTTAAAAGCCGGAGAAAATGCTGCTCATCCATGGAGTATTTTTTTTTTTTTCAAACTGGAATAAAGAATAACTGAGACCTCTTCTGTTTAGTGTACCATATCTGGATATGAGCAAGCACCTGCTTTAATTCAGGTAACTGAAACAAACCCAAAAGAGGAAGATGCATGCACGTGTCTGAGGTCAAACCTATGACAATTGATAGGAAACAATAAGCTAACTGCCGGGGGGAAACTTATAGGTCATCTGACTTTACGGTCGTCCTAGGGCAGTTATCGAAAGTACGCCGATTAGAAAAGGGCGTGTGCACTCAAGGTACTGTACTTTATCTTTCTTTACTGTTCACTGATTTATAACGCAATCTGCATTCTGTGATTATCAGTCAAGTATCACTGGAGTTGAAGTACAAAAATAAACCAGTACAAGTTTTTCAAAAAGTATGTTGTAAAGCAGGGAGAGATGCAATGAATTATGATGATTTTCCATGATGTATAGCACTTTGAATCAGTTTGTCAGAAAAGAAAATTGCAGTATGAATCTCTAAAAAGTAATGATTTTGACAGTTATTTTGTGAATGTGCGTAAATGTCCAATATTTCTCTATTTCGTTAACAGAGCCTCAAAAAAAAACATGTGTTTCACTCCTGCTCCTCCTACTCCTCCAAATGTGTCGTTTCTGTGTGTAGGTGAGCAAATGCTGAGCCACACCACACTGTCAGAAAGGGGCAGGGCGTCTTCTTATGAGGTCACAATCAGGGGGAATATCTACTTGGCTACTTGCAAGTAGCTGTAGTGTGCATCACGTATACTATGACGTGTAGTTCAAACAGCAGGTAGCAGTATATATTATTTATTTATTTACAGCGGGTACAGCATATAGTCCTGTTTAAATGTTTGAGGATGATTGCCTGTGGAAAGAAACTTTTGGTGAGTTCTGGTTGTGTTCTGGGTGTGAGGTGTCTGTGAAGATTTTTCCTGATATTTTTGTGGTTATTCTAGAGTCGAAGAGGGGGGGTCAAGGGAGTGGCTGCTATTATTATTATTATTATTATTATTATTATTATTAATTTCCTGCTGTTTATTCTAATTTTCTGCAGTCTGTTGATGTTTTGTTGCTTCTCCAAACCAGACCGTGATGAATGTGCACAGGACTAGCTCAATGACTGCAGTATAGAACTGTGTATCAGCAGCTCATGTGGTAGAACACACGTTCTCAGTTGGCGCAGAAGTTAGATCCTCTGCTGGGCCTTTTTTGAGGATTGAGTTCATGTTTGATTCCCAATTCAACTCGTAGGAAATGATAGTTTGAATGTCTCTACGGTTGACACAGGGTCGTTGGATATTGTGTTGAGGTCTGTCTCCTAAAGTTCACTGTAACTTCCAGCTCCAGGTTGTTCTGACTGCACCAGAGCAACAGGCGATCCACTTCCTGCCGATATGCAGACTCGTCGCCATCTTGGATGAGTCCAATGAGCGCAGTGTCGTCTGCAAACTTGAGCAGTTTGACAGCTGGGTTCTTGGATGTGCAGTCGTTATTATAGAGAGGACCAGGGCTGACGATCTGCACAAGAAGTGTGTTCATAAGGAAAAACAGAACTAATGAAGAAAACGCCCGTCACGCACATTGATTCTGTGATTTCACTTCGAATATAGAAGCATTAACTTTGATTCAGGAAATGAATGATTTTTGGATTTAAGCACAGCAGGTTTCTCTATGAGCAGATTTGTGAATTTATTTATTTTTTTGGGCATACCAAGATGCCATTTTTATATTAGCATCAAAAACAGCTCTCATAATTTAAATCAGAGTAAAAAAAACATTCTTGGGTGTGGATGAAATGAATCCTGAATCTGTTGTACATACTGCAGCAAAAAATGGCACCTTGGCTTGAGCCTATAGGCTTGTGCTCAATGACCTTTATGAATGAATCACCCTGTTGTGACGCGATCCTGTTAGCGACAAGATTTCATCTCTGGCTCTCGGCCATTTCACAGACAGAGCTCCAGTAGCACAGCTGATATTTCAGGCTCGCAGCCGGTGTCTCTGGTTTGGAGTCAGCATTGCAGTGTACTGCTATCGGGCTGTCAAGATGACTCTCCTCTCTCTGTAATGGATTCAAGAGGAAGTATTCAAGGCTGAAAGCAGAGTCCTGGATGTCGCTTTGTTGATTTGCTTAGACTTTAATTTGATGTATTCCACCCTTAATTTGGCTTTAATAAAGCATAATGGTGCTTTAACTGAGAAGTCATCACAATCTACTTACTAGCTTTAGCACTAGCATAGATGCACTAGCATCTTGTGCTAGGATATATATTCACAGTGTATATTCACTTATCATTTCTAACAATGACAATTTATCTACCTTGTTACTGCTGCATTTGCGTTACAAAAAGTTTTTTAGACCTATTAACAAATTTCAGGAATTTTCTTTTTAAAATCCTACACATTTCTATGATTTCCTTTTTTAAATATAAGCAAGAGAAAAAGGAAAATGGAAATAAAGCAAAACTAGAAAAAAACTTAATTATTCATTTTAATATTTATAATTTAGAAAAATAAATGTTTTAGTGTTAAAAAAAAATTCCCCACCCACCACTCAAGGTATTTATTCTTAGGCATTTCTGGTTAGGAATGTTGTCGCTTTTGTATGAAGTCAGTAAGTCTTATCTGGGAGCGAGCTTTAACTCCATGGTTACGTGCCACCATGCACCTGCTGCGTCACTGTTAAACATTAAACCAGAGCAAAGTAGCGACCATTCTTTTCTTCTTTTTTTTTTCCTTTCTTTTTTGAAACTGAGAAAGGCTGGACGGCTACACGACCTGCACGTGAACCGCCATGAGTTAGCATTGTTTTGCTCTGCTATTGATCTGTTTTTCTCATTCTTTCTGTTTTTCTTCCAGTGTCATTCAAGCACCACTACCACTACCCGTTGATAAGGTAAGGCGTTTCTACTCTACATACCATTTAAACTGTAAACTTTTGACTTGAATTTAAATCCTGGAACATTCTGTAGGTGATTTTTTTATCTCTCGTGACATGTATGTTAATTTGAAGCGACTCTTTCGGTCCTTCTAGAGGTGACTGCGTCGTCTCCAGCATGTAAGGCGCTTCCTTTGGTGTAATGTTTATAGCGCTTACTACATCAGGATACTTCGCACCACTGACTTTGCTCTGTGTTGTAGCTGGCTTGCAAATAATTTTCTTTTCTTTCATCGCTGCTGGAGTTAACGTTTGCACTGTAGTGTGACCATATCAGGGTAAAAGCCAGCTCGCTTTCTTGAGATGTTCCTCAGCATTACCTCAGAGTGGCTTGAGCCTTTTGGACAGTAAGAGTACATATATCTGTCATTACTTGATCTAATAACTGTTTTTTTTCTTGAGTTAATACTAAATCAGACATTGTAAAATTTTGTTCTCATAGTTAAGCGACTTAACCATGACTTAACCAGATGATTCTGTATTGTCCCAGTTGACATGAGGGTAAAGATTTCTTGTTGGGGGGGGGGAGGAGAGGGGAGGCTTTATTTTGTCACTTCCCTGCAACCAAAGAAAACGCCAGTTTAAAAATGCAGAACATTTTAATACAAACACAATGTCTTATTAGCCCGTCTGAGCTTTATTTCGTGCTCTGAACATGCATGCGTACATCCTACAGTTCTCAGAGATCATACAGATGCTCCAGCACGTGCGGTCCCAGTCTCTTTACGACCGCATCAAATCAAACATTTCTTTAATCAAGCATAATGAGAAATAAAGTGATTTGTGAATGCTACCCTTAACTGCACTTACTCATAACCTTTTTACTCACAGAAGCTTGTTTAATTAGCCTGTTTATGAATAATGTACAATCCGACATCAATAATGCAGTTGACTTCACCCTCATATCATCATCGCCTGGGTGGGATATCTGTTCTAGAGCTAGACAGGAATTGACGCATAGACGTCTCTCTCTGAAGACAGGAAATAGATGCGAAGAACACTTAATTAGATTTCAGCATGTTCACTAATGCAATTAAGTCTCTTCACCCTGGCCTTGAGCCTCCCTTACTGATGCTCACAATTAATGGGAGTCTCCAGGTGTTGTTTTTCTTTACGTTAATCTCATGTCCTCACATGCTGCTCGGATTATTTGTGTGACTTGTTTTTTTTTTTGTTTTTGTTAGTCATGTAAAAGTAATAATTCTTAAAACAGAGGGAGGGAAGATGAAATTTAAATAGTTAAAAATAAAATGGCAAAATGAGAACTATAGAAATATGACACTTGTACAGATATCAGTCATGTCTGTGACATTGCTTTAGGTTGGTCAGGCATGAGCTACTTCTCTTCAATGCTTAGGTCTCTGTCTATCGCTGAACTTGAACACAATAGCATCTTCATTTATACGTTGCATTCCTAGCTTGTGTGCCTCACGGCTTCAGTCTCCACTATGTTTGGGGTGTCACTTACTCCTCACTCCTCCTTTTGGCATGTCTGTGCTATCCTAGAGAGGGTGTAGTCGGTGTTGCTTCCCTCTCGGCCCTCAGGAATGCAGGCCTGCCAGGGCTCTGCCCATTTACAGACGCTCGTAACTGTGCGCTCACCATCACGTATATATCTGACTGCAGCATCTGGCGCTGTCCGTTTGAGTTCTCTCTCTCTCTCTCTCTCTCTCTCTTTTTTCATGTGGACTCTTGGGTTTGTGGAAATCCAACATCCTGTGAGTGTTCACTAACATTTACCTTGTTGACAGCAAGGTCCAGATTCATCTCGTGTTTGTTGCCTCAAGGTCAAATTCATTCAAGTGGGAAATAAAATGCTGTCAAGAGTCATCTGTGTTACTTATTACTGTACTTCTGTGTACTGTTAATCATTAACGGTGCCACCATGAGTTCAGCATTTCCATGTGAATTCCTAGTCTAAGTACGGGACATGTATGTGCTTGTGCTGTTAATTTAAAAAAAAACTTTCCCTGGTCTACAAGCCTGCCTGAGGGTGTGTGATGTGCGATACACTATACTGTGGGGTTGCTGAGTTTTTACACCGCTGTCTCTTTTATCCCTCCAGGTTGCCGCAAATACGCCCAGTATGTACTCTCAGGAACTGTTTCAGCTGTCCCAGTACCTGCAGGTATGGTGCTGCACTAACCCCTAGTGGTCATTTTAATGAAATGTTTTAACACGAGTAGCAGACCTTGAATTTATTTTAATATTAATAATTTGCTAAATGGGTTAAAATGAGCTGTAATGTTTGTGTCATTTTCACATCTTTAGGAGGCCTTACACAGGGAGCAGATGCTGGAGCAGAAGTTAGCCACTCTGCAGAGGCTCCTGGCCAGCACACAGGAAGCCTCTGAGAGCAGCTGGCAGGTAAAGGCTTAATATTATTAACTTGAAAGCTGCACTTTTGCTTTCTGCCAAGATGACTGGAAAAGATTTGGAGTTACATCATTAAAAATATATATTTAATTCATCAATGTATATTTGGTTATATTCAGCTTTTCAGACATGTTCATGTTTATTAAACAACACTAGGATAAAATCATGGTTTCAAGGGAAGCGTATTGCTTGTTTTTGTTTTCACTGAACTGTTCCTGTAACACTGGTGTTAAGGTTTTATAATTCTGGATGTCTGTAGGCTTTAATTGACGAGGACCGGTTACTCTCCAGATTGGAGGTGATGGGGAACCAGTTGCAGGCGTATTCAAAAGTAAGGAATTTGTGACGTGATTCTTATTATTATTTTTACCTGAACAGTCCTAATTTCATCACAGTGCTCAGTAATGAATACTTTCACGATCCCTCCAGAACCAAACTGAGGATGGGATCCGAAAGGAGCTGGTAGCCTTAACGGAGGACAAACTAAATTATGAGACTACGGCCAAAGAGTCCCTGAGGCGGGTTCTTCAGGAGAAAATCGAGGTGGTTAGGAAGCTGTCCGAAGTGGAGGTAAGCTTGAAGTGTTGAACGTGATCGGTGTGCGTGTGTGAATGCCAGATCCATATTATTTTATTCATTTATTTTTGTCCTCCCCCTCAGCGGACTCTGAGTAACACCGAAGACGAATGTACACACCTGAAGGAGATGAATGAGCGAACCCAGGAGGAGCTCAGAGAGCTGGCCAACAAGTACAATGGAGCCGTGAACGAGATAAAAGATCTCACTGACAAGATCAAGGCAAGGCTGATCAGTGGGGTGGTGCCCCCCCCCCACCCCCCCATGCAGGATGTAGAAATGAATTAATTAATTTTACAATGCCTTTTGTTGTTTGTTTCAGATGGCTGAGGGCAAGCAGGAGGAGCTCACGCAGAAAGGTCAGAACGAAAAGAAGGAGCTGCAGCTGCGAATTGAGGAGATGGAAGAGAAAGAGCAAGCACTTCAAGCACGCATCGAGGCACTACAGGCAGACAATGACTTTACCAACGAGAGGCTCACAGCTCTTCAGGGTACAACACATGCACACGCGCCCACACACAGCATTCACACTTATCAGTGTTTAGTGAGCCTGGAGGTTCTCTGTTTGCCCCACCATCAACATCAGTGCCCCACCCCAACCAGGAAGTATAAGTGTAAACACAGTACTCGTGCTTCACTTTGAGAGAGGCATATGCGTGAGAGAATCTTTGAAGCAGTAATAACTGAAAAAATCATGCAGCTCAGGACATTTTCATTTTGTCTAGGAGGTTCGTTCTTTCTTTCTTTACTTTTGGTCATCCTTCATTTGTCATTTTTCAGTACGGTTAGAGCAACTGCAGGAGAAAAGCATAAAGGAAAACAACAGTTTAGGTGAGTTGGGGTTACTCATGACAGCTAGTGTCGTCTGCTAACTTTGCTTCATCTCTCCTACTAATTTGGCATGAGAGCTTTCCTTCTGTTGCCTGTTTTTACTTTTCCCTGTTTGTCCGACACCAGCCTTCACCTCTGGTCGCAGTGTGATGTATATATATATTTTTAAACGCAGCTGTATTTGAATCCATGCGCAAACATGTGCACACATACTGGGTATGTGAGAATTTTCTTTTTCTATTTGCCTAGATCTGGTGTCTGTGGTATACCAAAAACAACCACCTTTTGGTAGAAGGGAACTAGCAGTGCTCTTAGGGTGATATAGTGCGCACAGCTCTTTGTTCAGAATGTAAACATCGAAAAAGGAATGCTTTCTTTCAAATCAGCCTTAAGAGTTTTAGAAGATAAAAGTCATTGGAAGAGCATTGGGGTTTTTAGTATTTACTACACGTCGTCACCATACAACAATACTGTTAAAAAAAAAATAAAAATAAAAAAATTGGCATAATAAATATTGAGTGCAGGTGAAGTTGTTCGGTAAATTGTAGAAGAAGAGGATATAGATTGCCCAGTAGTAAAGGTATAATACTGTATGTGTATATTATAAGAATGTACGAGGGTGAGTGAAAAATTATCCGTACTCTGGTTATATTAAAACGTCTGTTTTTATCAGCACTTTCCGTTTAAAGTCTCCTCAGTCATTCAAGTGTAACTACAGTGCAAGCGAAAATAGATGCGATTTGCAAGAAACAAGAGTAGCGTGCAGGGATTTTTTTTTTTTGTGTTTTGAGGGTGTGTCTGGTGCAGTTATTTATCAAGGAATTTGTGTAGAGCATAGGGAAAGCGTATATGAAAAAGGGGGGGTAGAGAAGTGCAAGGAAGGTCGCACTAGTGTTCCATCAAAATGAAGCCGGATGCCCGTCCATGTCCACGGCTGACGACAACATTGAGCGAACATATGAAACGATTGTCAAATAGACGAGTGATCTTGGCTGATGTGGCAAATTATTCTTCAACCAAGGAAAAAAGTTAAAAGGTTGACCATCAGGTGTAAAATAGAAGCTTACAGTTTTCTGGGATTCTCAAGGACTGGTATTGGAACGTTATCAGGAAAAAGGTTTAACAATCATCAGTGCTTGTTACAGTAAGATGCTTATCCAAGGGCATCGTGATCACTTTTCTGAAAAGTTAATTTTTGACTTTCGTTGCTTTGAAAGAATAGTCCCATGGTGTAATTAAGTGCATATAATTAATACTTTTCCAAAGCTTTGTGTGTCATATATGACACATGTTATCAGTTAATCAGGGAATGTGTCCTGACTTTGTGGGGGCATGTAAAGAAACATTAGTTTGTCATTCCAGCGGAGTTTGTAGCTTCCTGTGTGCAGCCTCCTGCATCTTTGTCTCGTTACGTGTCATGTCCTATGTTTTCGAGCTGGCTTTTTGTGGTTTGTTTGTTTATTCATTCAATCCAAACCATGGCTTAACTCAACACCCCTCAACTTACTGTAGGGGGACATTCTTCATTCAGAGTCAATATTATTATTTAATGGTGGGTTTTCCTTTTTTTGTTAGACCACTTTCTTTTAAAGAGTGGAGGGGACTGCACTTTAATCCAACAGTTCATTGAGTGCCAGCGTGAGTACACAGCATTCTTTCCACTGCCTTCTACAGCCGCGCTAATGAAAAGTCTTACTAATGGACTTCAGAGCCACTGAGGGGAGATTTTTTTTTTAGTTAAGAAAAAAAAATTGAGCTAGATCTGTGTTCTCTCCGTGGCATGGCTGCAGACGTTATGCTCTCTGTTTGAGTGGTTTGTAAATAATGTGGCTTTATGGTTTTTATTTAGCATCGTGTTGATGGTGAAGGTTTGACGTATACATGTATATAAGTGCTTTGTATGCATTAACAGCCAGTTCATGTTTAAAGTCATGTCTTTACAAGCCATTGTACTTGTATACTACAGTACACTTGAAGTACAGTAGAGAGGAACTGTCTGTTTTCCATCATGCAGATTTTCCACAAGTTGTTCCCTTTAGTCAGTGTTTTTTTTTTTTTCTTCTTTTTTCTTTTTCAGATTTCAATCAATTTTTTTTTTTTTGGGTCCCAGCCATACACAGTATGATGTGCAGTCAAATGCTTACATGACCACCTGTGATCTCAAATTAAAAAAGGAAAATAGAGTATCCAAATAGAGACATAAAATATGAAATATTTAAAAAATTGTACAAATATATAGAAAAACGATAGCTGAAAGATTTACAATATGTACAAGATTGCTAATACGATAGCGTTGAAATAGAAGTGTATGAGACGTTAAGTGTCTGAGGATTTTTAGTATCTCCTCTGGTTTATGATGTGATTTATCACAACAATTCTTATCTTCCATCAGCACCGTAATTCCTTTCTGTCCTTTATATGGACTGCGCAATAACTTAGCCTTGCATGTCACCTGTTACCATCTCACTCCTCACCGACTTTGGGTTCCCTTTTGCTCTGGGTTTTCCACTCTCATGCGCATGCCCTCGGGGTGCAACAAGCATCGCTTTTAATGCCCTACCTGCCACATGTGTATGTTATCAACTGTGCCTAATTTTTGTATTTCCATTTAATATTATTGTATGAAACTGTTGGATCATTAAAATCAGAGCTGCTAGATGACAACCATTGCTGACAGTTTTTGTCACTCAAACCAGTCATCCACAGTCATACATTTCTCTCTTCCTTAAATAGCCGTGAAGCAGCTGAAAGGAGCCATGGATTCTTCCATTCACAAACTGTCGAACTTTGACGGTAAGCGGGGCGTTTTTTTTTTTTTTTTTTTTGGGGCTAATTAATTAATTAATTTATTTGTAAAGAAATCACCAAATTAATACCAAATTAATGTGCTTTATTTATTTATTTATTTATTTTTAGTTGTCTGTCTTTAAGCACAATGGTTCAATTTGGTGAATTTTAGTGAGTAAATGTTGTTTAACATTTCAGAGGTTATAGACGCACATCTTCAGAACAACCAAACAGATGACAACAGCTTCACCACTCCAGAGAAGCTTAAAGGTGCGTTCCTTTGCTGATGCGGTCACACAGTACCACACTGTTGCGAATATGGCCCTCAATTATAAATTACTTGATGTTCTTTGCCTAAGGGATTTCAGTCACATTTTGTCTAGAGTGTTTTGAAATTTTTTTCTGCAGTGTTTAGGAAATAACATACAGTACACACATCTCTGTGAACTACAGTGAAAGATTCTAGTTTTAACTGAGGTTGTGGCGTTTTCACCCTGAACTGGAAGCTCAGGGTTTCAAAGCCTGCATTACGAATATCACATTATTAGAGAAGTGTATCAGGAGACAAAAATCGCTGTACACTCCACCACCATATGTGATGAGGTCTTTTTTTTTTTTTCTTTTTTCCCCCCACTCTCTCAGCAGACTGTGGTCTGTTAGTGTTAAACTCGCATAAGTAATTGATGTTAAGACACAACATGCCAGATAAGTATAACAGAAATATCTTTACACTTTGTTTCCCCCGGCTCTATTGCATGTGTTTTAGCTCTTGATCTAAAAGCCTGTCCTGCTGCCACAGCACATGTCGTCATTGTCCAGATTTTTCCCAGTTTTCAGTTATGACTCAGAGGCGACCCGGACCGATCCCTGAACAAAAGCTCAAAACTATTTTAGAATGCAACAGTATCCCCTTCTGCTCCACTCAGCTTGGGTGTATGACCATGTGTGGTGAATAACACTCAGGAGTGAGAATGTTCAACCTCTGGAGGTGTTCCTTCTCAAAATAAAACTTTTTCCTTGCTAACCTGACATTTAACAAAAAAGGTTGTTGTTTGTTTTGTTAGATTTATAAAGATAAAACCTTAACCAATCAGAAGAACTGTTTGAGATTGTTGCTTTGGACTATTTTAACTTGTTCATTTACGTCTCCACCCCTTTCTGTCTAAGTGGTGTCTTCCAACCTGCCCACAGAAAATCAGATAGATGCTAAAGAGTCTGATATGTCAGACACTCTGAGCCCCAGCAAGGACAAAAGCAGTGACGATACTTCAGGTATAATTTGTTCATATTTTATTTGAAATTATTGAACAAGTACTTCAGAATTAGATTTTGTATTGCATTTTTTCCCCCTTTTATTGATTTTCATGTACTTGGAATTTATATCTTTATGCTCCTTATGGCTATAAAGATTTTATCTATTTTTTTTTCCTTAGACGGACAAATGGATGAACAGGAGCTGAATGAGCCACAAAACAGGGTCGCAATGATTAAAGGTACTTTTTTAATATACATCAGTGTTTCTTTATTTTGAATTGTACAGTAATAACTTAAGGCCTATCTGATTATTTGCTCATAATTAGGACAGAACAATGTGAGTGGA
Source organism: Clarias macrocephalus (assembly GCA_011419295.1). Lineage (NCBI taxonomy): Eukaryota > Metazoa > Chordata > Actinopteri > Siluriformes > Clariidae > Clarias > Clarias macrocephalus. Next base: position 50,504 of record JAAGKR010002800.1, read on the forward strand.
ATGTGTTGAAATGTCAGGCTTTGTATGGTGTCACACAACTTCTCGCGTGTACATAATTTCTTGACCACTCTGAGCTGCTCATTGAAGGTGTAACCTAATGGTTGTCTTGGGTTTTTCTCACATTAGGAGTTTAATACGTGTGAAGACGAGAGTGCTGGTGTTAAAAGCCAGGTATCTCTTCGACAGAACTAAGGCTAAGCTTTGCAGCTGTCTCATTTTTGCCTTTCAGTGAAGCACACAACGGTGGCACCTCAGGAATGTAAGCCAATTAGTGCGCAGTTAGGCAGGAATGGCCTAGGGTGGGGGACTAGGTAAGTTCACGTACATTTAGAACAACAAAGGTCAACTAGAAAATGTATTATTTACAGATGTCTGCGCACATTTAATCATGGCACCTGGTTTCATTTTTTATTCATATGGCTTGATTGTGCATCGTTGTTTGAACTCCTTGATCCATGTAAGTGACCGCAAATTAAACGTATGCTAAAGGATTCTCTCAGCTTGCATGTGTAAAAATGGTGTGACGTTCCTGAGCTAGTGTTAAACACTGGTTTGTGTTGGTATCTGACTTGGTTGTCAGCGTAATCTCCTGTCAGCTTGCAGACTTTAAACCCGTCTCCTCCACTGATCTCCTTTATCCATCAGTTGATTTTTGCCCACTTGGGATTGAAAAGCCTCCCCTTACACCCCTCCCTCTCTTCCTTCCCCTGCTGGAACCTTTGAAAGTTCAACTCAGCTGCTTTGCACTCAGTTCTAATGGATCTGTCCAGTTTGGAGATTTGATGTCGTTCCAGCTCCAGCATGACTTGGCTGTTTTCTGTCCGGTGCATAAAAGGCTCCTCATTCCTCTAGTGCCTGTTTATGGCTCTGTATCCATGTCTCCATGCTGCTGCAGAGGGATTTAACACATGACTGTGCTCTAAACAGAGTCATACAGTGGTTACAGCATCCACCTGTTGCACAACTGCCTTAAAAAGACATACTGGGCATGCCTAGCTAAAGCTCTCGTCTGTAATGGTACATGAGCTCTAGTGAGTTAGGATCATCATTTATTAAAATAATTTCCCTCCCGACTGCTGATTATAAATGTAGCTTGACTACGGCTTTTAAGAGTTATAAGCGCATTTTTCAGTCTGTGTTTCGCATTAAAGGAGTGCCCTGAGTGCCCTGACCACAGCCACCGGTTTATTTTTATTATTATTTTTTTTAATTGGTGTGACATTGTAGGTTAAAGTTGAAACGTCCTGATTTGACCACTGGGTGTCACTATGACATGATGCTAAATGTAGTATAGTTTAGGTTTCAGATTCCCCCACCCTCTTAAAATGAATTATAGTTATGCAAGATATTATACAGACTCCCAATAAGGAGTTCAATGTGTATTTGTTAAAAATCAGTTCCTTTGATGGAGTACAATAGCTGGGAAATATTTAATTATGCATTTAGTTTCATAAATGATTAAATGCTGTTTCACAAAATCTTTGTCCCATGAATGGTTTCATAGCCATGATATTGTCATCTCACTTTCTTCGTGTGTGTGTGTGTGTGTGTGTGTGTGTGTGTGTGTGTGTGTGTGTGTGTGACCATGAACACTATGCAAGCCTGCTTCAGTGAGACCATGGAGTGTCGGATTAATCAATTAACATTTCCTCAATAAACGGCTCTCCTTTCTTTTATTTTGTTCTTGTAAGCTGCGTCATCCCACCAGCAAATGAACCATCGTTCATGTTCAGAGTCATTGGAACTCTCCCGGTCTGCACCATCTCTTCAAACTCACATTTGAGAAACCGTGTCAATTATCTTTTAGTGTCTGTTTATGTTCTCTGCAGAACTATTTTTGGCAGGTCGGAAAGAAAAACTTGTGGCCATCCAAAATGTTTTGCTGATAAGTGCGTGTTGAGATCACCACTTTTTTCCTGTCGCTTCAATATGGCGCTCATCTGTTCTCAGTGAGCTCATGCCCTTTAATGGGAGTCCGATAACAGACGCAGGCTCTGGGTAACATGCTGGGAGATACAGGGGAGGAAGTGGCCTTTCACAGACTCATTGTGTTCTTGAACTTGGTGACAGATACAACAGCAGCTAGAGCAGTAGGGGGTAGGACGTTGACACTGGCGCTGACACATGAAATGCCTCATAATTTATGTGCAGCTGTACTTTGGGGGTGGGTTGGGTGGGTGGACATTCATAAAACCTTGCACTTGTCAACTTATTTAGTGGAATGTGAAAGCTGCCTTTGAGCTCTGAACTGATCTGCTATGCTCCTGTAAATGGTGATCTGGATCGCAATGTAACCTTGGATTGTTGCAGTCAGACCGATGTGATTGTGACGACTCTTCCTGTTGTTGCTGTTTGTCGGTCCGTGTTTGACGCAGAATGCCTTAATGACAGCTGGAGTGAGGAATATATTCAGAGGCAAATGACCCCAACCACTAAAAGTTTGGACACGCCTTCTAATTCTATGGCCTTTCCTTATTTCTTTGTACATTGTGAAACAATGCTGAAGGCATCCAGAAAATATAATAATCTCTTTTGAACAGTTGATATTGAGATGTATCTGCTACTTATCCTCTGCAAAGCCGTTATAATGCCTCTAATCGGAGGTGCTGTTATTTGACAATTTCTGAAGCTGTTAACTCTAAATGAACTTCTCCCCTGCTGCAGAGATGAGCTTTTGGTCTTGCTTTCCTGGGAAGGTCGTCATAAGAGTTTTCAAACTTGTAGTTTTTCTATATGTAATGTCACTTCAAGCCTAACACAATAGATCTGTGATGAGCCTCTCCTAAACACGAGCCAAAAATCTGTCTCGGGTGTGGACTTTAAGTATTCAGGACGGGGGGGGGGGGGGGGG